>PVJX010021560.1:0-31690 GCA_004027295.1 Dolichotis patagonum | reverse complement strand
GAAGAAGAGCTTCTGCAGAATGTTAGGGTCCATGTTTCTGAAGTGTGGAGTGATAGGCATCTGAGCAAGGAGGTTGCTTAAATTCCCATTCACTGAAGGCATTTTTAACTATTCAAACATTTACTAAGGGTCAGTACTATTTAGAAAGACAAAAATGAGCTGGGACTTGTTTCTGCACATAAATAAGCAAGTAAAATAGCCATTTATGCCCTTGCCAGAGATTACACTTGTGTTGTGTGATGTTTACAGCCAGCAGGGTGCTCCGTGCTCCCCTAAGGTTCACTGCCAACCTCAGAAGCAAATGCAGTGGGGTTTTCCTACAGCAGAAGTCTCTGTTGCAGTGAGCTCTGTACAATTTCTGTGGAGTCAGTGGATCACATGAGTCTACAGAAAATGGAGACCAACTTGAGAGAGGCAGAAGTGGGGCTTAACCTCAAGAGAGCTTCAAGAAAAGATGCCATAATCCCTGGACTCTTGTTACTCAAAAAGGGAGTGTCCCACCGGTGCTATGGGCATGACCTGGCCATTGGTGGGAAATGAGGTCTCACTGGCCCTGTAATTTATATGCACGCAGAAGCCTGGCAGACATTGCTTAGAATACAGAAGACCTCTACACGTGAATATATGAAAGGTCTCAGGAAGTGAAACAGGCCAAGTGACACCTAAGGGCTGACCAATGATTAGTAAATAAAATCTCATACTTATAGATACTATGTCACTTCTTTGGGTGCACTGTCACAGTTCCCAAGGTATGCAGAGGAGACAGGCACAGACCCTGGCAACTGAGTGCTATAGTTTGCCCATCCTTTGCATCGTGTCATGCCTTCTGATCCTCTTCTCCACTCTGTGCTGTTAAATGGCACAGGCTCTGCAAACCTCAGTTTCTCCACCAGGGCAAATTGCACAAAAAGTGCTGCTTCTGCGTAGGGTCCAGGAATCTGCCATCCCAACTTTACAGGAGAAATTGAGGTTCCCAGATATGGAGTGAACCCCCCCAATGTCATATGTTCCACGATGAGGTCCCATGGAGACCTGAATGTTAGCTGCCTGGCTTGAGGAAAGGGGTTGTCTCAGTCCGTTCAGTGTTGCTAAAACCAAATACCTAGGTAAAGAGGTTTGTTTAACTCACAATTCTGATAACTGGAGGACCCAAGTAGCATGGTGCAAGTATCTCAGTGATGGTCCCCTCACTGTGTCACAGCAAGGCAAAGAGACAAAAAAGGAGCCAGCTACATAAAGAAGAAGCCAAGGAGTACAGTGGTACTGCTTTATTACAACCTGTTCACAAAAGATCTAATCTAGCCAGGAGACCAGATCCACCCCTTGAGACAGTACTAGTCCACTCATAAGGATGGAGCCCCTAGGCCCCAATTTTCCAGTAGTCCCCATGTCCCACAGGTTTCACCTCAAAGCCACCATGCAAGCAATCAATCTCCCAGCCCATGAAAATTCGGGGGATAAATCATATTAAAACCATAGCAGGAGTTATGCAACTGATTCCAGACAGCATGATGAGAACCAGTACGGTTTTGATAAATGAAATGGGGGGGCTGTTATATTAGGAAGCAGAATCTCTCTAGGGAGGAACTGGAAAAAGCAGATACAGTACACAATGCAGCGAACTTCAGGCGCCAGCTCCTGGGAATCTGGCTCCATGAAGAATCTATCATCACATTCATTGCCTTGCTAGGTACCTGGGCTGAGATGATGCCAACAGGCCATACCACTGAGACCTCGAAGCCATCCAAGACAAAAATGCATCCTTCAAATCTAGGACAGGTGCCTCCTTTGGGCAATAATGGCCTATTTTTCTCCTCAGGAGAGTGACTCAACTCTCCCCTTCATGTCCAAGCGAGGCTGGAAAAAGCCAGATGTAGAGCTTCTTGCTGATAGGAGCAAACCTGCACAGAAAACCCATTGTTCGGCCTTTTTTCCTCGGCCACCTGCTAACCTGATTGTAGTCACTTAGAGAGAAGTTCCCGCAGAGAGCCTGAAGAGCTTTGCTTAAAGTAATCAGCAGGATTCAGGAGGCTCTTGAGACCTCAGGAGATGGTTCAGCAACTGTGCCTGGGTGCTTCTTCCCTCCAGTTCTGTCACCCCTCCCTGATGTCATCCACAAAACTCTGGCATCCAGTGAGCTTCCACAGGATTGGCATGGGCTCTGTAACTGGGGCACAGAGCTGGAGGGCTGGCGGACTATGGAGGAAGGGCCGTGGACAGTGTCACTGAGCTCCTGCCTTGCCCGCTCCCTGAGAACACTAACTTCCTATAAAAGACCAGGGAAGGACAGAAAAAAATCAGAATTCCTGAGCTGATGCCCAATGAAGCTAACTCAGTATATCATTGGTTCACTTCAGTCCATCTTCAGGACAAATTTAAAAACAAATGTCCCAGGCTGGGGATTTAGCTCAGGGGCATAAGTGCCTGCCTTGCAAGCAAGCAGTCGTGAGTTCGATCCCTGGTACTGATTTTAAAAAAAAACAATGTCCCAAGGTAACTCTTAACACTGATTTCCAGGCATGCAAGCACTGACCAGCTATGCTCAATGCATTAAGCCACAAATAATAATAATTAATAAGTATAATTTAATGACTGTCTTAGGCCTGTCAAAGTATATGGTTCTTCACATAAAAGTGGAGAATTTGTCATCCTCACCCTCTTCTACTCCAAGACCAGTGGTGTTCTACCAGTATGACTGTATCTCAGAATCAGTGGCACCCACAGAGCACACTTTAGGTACATCAAACAGGGGCTGGGGATTTAGCTCAGGGGCATAAGTGCCTGCCAGGCAAGTGTGAGGTTGTGAGTTCAGTCCCTGGTACCTAAATAAATAATAAATAAATAAATAAATAATCTATATATCAAACAGTGGAATTGGTTATAGGGCTTTGGAGACGAATGGAAGAGAATTGGGAAAAGAGGTCTAGGGGACAAAATGAGCTAATAACAGAAGTGGCCAATACTCCTAGGCTGAAACTTGTGAGTCTCCATCTATTGCCAAGCTATTAGAGACACTGCAGCAATCATCTCTGGATTGGTCAAAGAGGACCCACTGCCACGAGGGCTGGCACTTCTCAAAAGTTATGCCCCCCTTGGGATATTAGAATCTAGAGTCATCTCACTCTGCTCCTGTGACAACTACAGAAGTCTCCAACTTCTTCACCTTCTGACCCCCAGGTAGTCTACCCCAAGAGGAAGCCAGCTGGAAGAACAGCATAGAAAATACAGTTTGCAAACTCCCAGCCCTAGCTCTACAGAGCTGATTACCACTAACATGGCAACCAAGCTGTCCTAGGTTAGCAGTACCATTTGGTGGCCCTCACTGTAAAACATGACCGACCATCATTTTTTTTTTTCTCTCTTCTGGTGAGAGATAGCCAACAATTCTATGACCCTTTCCATTTTTTAGTATTTTTAACTTGGTACTTGTCACTAACTAACTTTCTGTCCTTAGTTGAGTTACTTAACCGTTCTGAACTAAGTTTCCTGCTCTGTAAAATAAGGGTAATAACAGTCTTGCTCCCCAAGGATTATTATGACGGTTACATAACATAGTGTAGATAAGGGGTAATCACTGTGTCTTGTACACAGAAAACGTCCCACAGATGGTAACCAACACTGACAGTATATTTTCTTTTCATTACTAGCTTCCATGACCTTGTCACTCATAGAACAATGAGTTCCTTGAGTTCAAGAACCATTGCATTCACTTAGTATTCCCAGTGCCTGGCACAGTGCCCAGTACCTGACAGAGGAGCGTCACACATTTGTTTTATTTCCTCTTCTTCAGTTTTACCACTCATATAGTAAGTCTTTTATCATATTTGGTGCTAAGAGTCTACACATATATTCTCTTTTTTCACCTTTTTTCCACTCTCTTCCCACTCTTGCCATGAAATATCACAAAGAGAGAGACCAGCTGAGAGTCTCAGGGTTGTACAGGTATTAATTCACAGTCATTATCAAACAGCCAATGAGCTACACAGTATTGTTGGTCCCCGTTTTGGCTGTTCATTTTGGTTGTTTTTGTTTTTTAACAGGGCGTCACTAAGTAGCACAAACTAGCCTCAAACTGCTGGGCTTAAATGACCCTCCCACTTCATTCTCCCAAACCCTGGAATTCTAGGCATGTGCCACTGCACCTGGATGAACTTTCTAAAATTTACTAGAAGTCATTAAAATGGGTGGGATTTAGTAAAATTTAAAATAGATCTGAATTCAAATCCTGACTCTCCCACTTACTATCCTATAGTAAGTGATATAATGACATATAATTATAATCTCTGTGGGCCTCAATTTCTACATCTATAAAATGGGAATGAAATGGAACTCTTGAGGAGCGAATGAGATGATGCATGCTAAGTCCCCAGCATGTGGCCTGATAGATATCTGAGGCACTGTCTAGACCCTCCAGCAGCTCATACTTGTACAGACCCTGTTTCTACCCAAATCTGTCCCAGGTCCTGTTTTGGTTTGGTTTGCTTTGGTTTGCTTTGGTTTTTATACTACTGGTTCCCATACATCCTTGGAAATATGTTGATTTCTGCCTTGTCCCCAGATCCCTAGTGCAAGAACTGCTCAGAATATTTTCAGCCCAAAATATGCATATGTCAATTTCACCCAGTCCCCAGCTCCATGTGCTGAGATGGGAGAGCCCTGACCAAACACACCCACTCCCTCTCCACTTTGTCTTTTACTCTTTTCTTGATGGGAACTAAACCCTGGCTTAACAAGCCGGGGCTGCTGAGACCTGAGTCACTCTTTGAGCAACTCATAGGAAACATCCTAGCTTTTGTAATAGGCCTCGGGGGACAAGTAGCCAGTGAGGAGGTGACTCACTTTGACGAGGAGGGCTCCAGTCAGCTGGAGGGTTGGTCAATTTACACTTCACAGAAGACTCAATAAAAGTCATAAATAAAAGGGCGTTTGGGTGTGAGCACACTGCACAGGGTCAGGAAGTCCTGGAGCACAGAACTCAACGCCAATAACTCTGACGCCGCCCAAGGTTATCACACATGCAGTGAAAGGTACAGACTCCCAGGGCCAGGCTGCCTGTCGTCCTGTAGAAGGGATGGCCCCTGAGGGCTCGGGCAGTCATTGCTCGGATCTCAAAGGCTGCAATCGACAGACAGCACAGGTGAGACTGCCTCCTAACAGCCAGTGTGTCTAGGACTCCCCTGGGAAGAGGCAGGCGGATGCCTTGCTTTCCACACTGTTTGGCTCGTTGCTTCTCCATCCACTCCCATGACTCAGCTCTTGGTCTTCTAATTCAGTGCACAGCAGCTTTAGAATGGGCTGCACACTGGGCTTTGAGTCACCTGATAACTGCTGCTACCATGTTACCAATATGAATAAAGTTGATTCTGAGTTCACTGCCTCTCCTAAAATAATACAAACCCCAAGGCATTAGTGATGAAGGTTAAATGAGAGAACTTTTAAAAAAGAAACCTTAACACATGCTGGGAACATAGTTTTCTCCAGAAACCTTAGTTATATAAGTTCTTGGTATCAACACCATTTCTCACAAAAGAATTCCAGAGTCACTGCAGTGTTTATAATAATAAAATTAATTATAACCACTATTACCTTTATTAATCACAGCTATTCACCTGTTTGTGCCACATTTTGCTGCAGGTGTTCTGGGGGTTTCACTCGAACACTGCGAATGTGCAGAGTACGTACAGCTTTTCAACGCACAGCCAGCAGTTGCACAGCGAGGGGACGGAAACGATATGTAGTAGGGCTCTTCATGGTGGCTGGGAAAGTCTATCCTATAAAGTGACATTCGAGAGTCATGAATGGAGTGCGGAAGTAGGCAGTGTGTCTGAAGAAAACTTTCAGTACGGGGGGAAAGCAAACACAAAGGCCCCGGGGCAGGATCAAGCATAGTGCAGCTGCAGTCTGAAGGGTCCCTTCTGTAGGGGAACAGAGTGAGCCAAGCAGGCCGGGGAAGTAATGCTGTAAGTGTCAGGACTGACTCCTCCAGGGGGCCATGGTAAGACATTCAGATTTTATCTAAATGTGCTAGAGAAGCCAGGGAGAGTTTTCAGCTATGTAACATGGTCTGATTTGCTCCTATAAAGGTCACTGCTGTGTGACGAGTAGATTATCAAGAGAGGGGAGGCAGCAGAGGAAGCAGCGAGGGCCACCGAGGTTCCCCAGGCAGGCAGTGGAAGGGCATGAATGGGGCAGGGCTGGAGTCACACAACAGGGACAGACCCAGCCGTGCTTCGCAGGTGGGACCCACAGAGATGGCCAAAGGCCAGCAGGTGGCCGACATGAGGTGGAAGGTGGGAGAAAAGAGCAGTAGTGACTCTCAGATCTTTAGTAGGCAGAGAGAGGAAAATTCCCCAGTAACTGAGCAGCAAAGATGAGGGGAAATATTTGAGAAAAGACGGAAAACATTAGAAGTCAGGGCACTTTAAACCTCACCAGCTACTGTATCTGCACAGGAATAGGAGCAATGTCTATCAATTAGGCTCTTTCATTTACTTTTATCTCTGCTACATTATACAGAGCCTGGGTTATGGTTCATATGTAGATATTCCCAAGAGCCTCATGTACTCACAGAAGGGGTGCTGGGAAGCCTATTGGATTATGGGCTTACAGCTGACCCACTATCAGGAAGCAGGGTCTGGTCAGAAGACACAGGGTCACTGGGTGTGATCTGGAAGGCCGCATCTCCCTCCCAGGTTCTTCCCTCCTGTCTGCTTTCTGGCTGCCATGAGGTGAGCAGCTTTCATTCACGCAGGCCCTTCCACCATACCACCAACCAAAGACTGAAATTTCTGAAATGGGAATCACAATAAACTTCTCCTCCTTAAAGTTGCAGGTGTCAGGTATTTTGTCCTGCAGAAGAGAAAAGGGACTAAGATAGCATATTACATAGCATGTATTGTACTATATAGAAAGTGCATATATAATATATGATATATACTACAGATGAAAAATGCTTATATGTTAGTATATATTATGTATATTAGTATATATTATATATAGTATAGTATGTAATATTAATATTATAATATGTGGCATATATCATATATACCACATGTAAATTATATCACATATACTGTAAAATATGAACATGATATAGTACATATATGTGCTATTCAATGAATATTCAATTAATATGAATAGCACATATAGCACATGTACTATATAGTGTTTATATGCTCTAATGTGTAATATATGCACTATAAAATATATAGTACCTAGGATGCTGTTGTATATTCTATAAATACTACATATCATGCCCAATATATAATATCTCATATGCTATATAGAGCACACACTATTAAATAATAGCCAATATGCTACATGTTGTATAATATACATTGGCTGATGCTGCATATATATTATATAGTGCATATAAAATATGTAAAATAGTACATACATGTTCAATAGTATATAAGTTTATGCAGGATATTATTAACTACCTCCTTGGGACTTGAAATTTTTCCAACTTCTCCCCTAGCTTCCCTCCTATGCCAAGTCAAGAGGAAAGAGTGTCTCCAAAATGGAGTTAACTTTCCCAATATCTCAAGGGTAGCAGATCAAGGAGTGGGGTTTGTAGCAACCCACTTCCCATTCACTGCTAGAGGAGTGTGAGACTATGCTGTAAAAAAGGTTACAATACCACACTAAGAATTTTCAAATTGTATTTCATTTAAACCCTGCCCCAGCACCACCCCATGGTATATGGCTTTTCATCATCAACTTCTACAGACAAGGAAATTGAGGCCCTGATAGGTCAAGTGACGCTGCTCACAGTGACAGGGGACCAAGGAGTTCCTGGGCACAGCAGTCACACTCCGGTTTCACTAACTCAGTCCTGCGATCCAGATGTTGCTTCTGCCAAGACTATGTAAAGAAATTCAGTTTCCCTGCATCGTTTCCTTCTGAACCTCTTGTGTAGTGAAACAGATTTCCAATTTGGTTTTCAGCATTGATTGTGTTGCAGAGTTAAACCTTCTTCCTGCGGGGGTTGGGGAGGAAATCTTTAAAATCGAACCTGAAAAAGAAATGACTCACAAGCAGCCAATGAAGCTCAAGTCAAAGTCTACAGAGACGGGATTTACTTAAATATCAGTCTGGATTCCTAAAATGTAGATTTTTCCTAACCAGGTTCTTCAAAGTTTCCAGATGCTTGAAAGAAAATACCCCTAAGTAGACACCAGTTGGTGTTTATCCCTCATTCTCTCTACAAACCTAGCCTCCCAACCCTTGATTTCTTTGTCATCTACTCTGAGGCTCAAAGTTGCCTGGAACCCAGATTTCTGCACTTTTCACTCACAAAATTGCATAAAGGGCTCCCTAAAGCACTGTCCAGCATGCTTGGTTGTTCGAAATCATGTGTATTCTGAGATAGTGCTGGGCTGAGGAGGAAGAAGGGAGCACGAGCCTGAGTTCTGGCCAGGAAAATGAAATTTGCTTTTTGTTTGTTGTTGTTGTTTTGTTTTATTTTGTTTTGGTACCAGGGATCGAACTCATGACCTCGCACTTGCCAGGCAGGCGCTTGTGCTGCTGAGCTAAACCTCCAGCCCCTGACCAGGAAAATGAGCATCTGATCCAATGGGTTGGTGACAGGTGAGTGCATGAATTTTAAAGAGAAGAGCACGTCTTCTTTCTAGCAGAAGAACATAGTCGGTCTCTTAGAATTAGCTCCAAACTTTCCCTACCACCTTTGAGAGTAGATGGTACAGCTCTTTGGAAGAAAGATCAGGTGCCAACATTTATTGAGCATCTAGTATGTGCCAGGCACATATCTCTCTGCTCCTGATGGCCACCCTGAGATATAGGCCATATCACCCCCTTTTATAGATTAGAATCATAGGAGACTGTAAACATCTATCTTTTTAGTCCACATCATCAGCACAGTGCATAGCACCTAGTAGGTACTCAGCAAATATTTAGGGAAAAAATGAGTCAGGAAACTAAGAATCACAGAACTGTGTTGGTAGAGCATTAGTAAAGAATAAGACACTGGCACTGGAGAAACCTAGGCCTAAACCCCAGCTTTGCTGTAGCAGAGGTGCCAACCTCCTGAGTCTGGAGGAGGACTGTGTGATACAACATGCATAAAAGCACTCGCCAATCAAGCCTTCAGTAAACTTTAGCTGTTTTTAATGGCTGGCATGCTACAGTCCAGTCTATCCTTGAATTAAATCAATATGTGGTGATGAAGATGGTGGTGGAGGTGGCGGTGGTAGGAGTGGGAGTGGTGGAAGAAGAGGAGCAGGAGGAGGAGGCGGTCATCAGGATGGTCTCAGGAGTGAATATCAGTGAGAAAGAACCTTGGCTCAAAACCTTGTAGAAAGTTTATGGATGGACAAAACATCCCAGAGGTGTGTTTCGGCAGTACTGGGGATTGAATCCAGGGCCTTCACACTGAGTCACATCCTCAGCCCTTTTTTACTTTTTATTTTGCGACAGAGTCACTCTAAGTTACCCAGTCTAATTTGGAACTTGCAATCCTCTTGCCTCAGCCTCCCAGAGTGCTAGGTTTATAGGCATGCATCACTATGCCCAGCTAAGCCTAAAATATTCTTATTGAATGAGATTCATCACTATAGCAGTCACAATATATCTTGAACATTCTAGAGGCCAAATTCAGACATCTCCTTTCCCCACCTCCAGTAAAGTGGAGTTAGATTGTGACTGTTTTTGCTTCCACTGCCCACTTTGGGAATAGCTTTGCAAGCTTTGCATTTAGCACCTTTAGAGATCTGAGGCAGGAGGATCACAAGTTGGAGCCAGGCCTAGACAACTTAGCTAGATTGTCTCAAAATTTAAAATTTAGGCATCAGCCAAGAAAGAACAAAAAGACCACGCCATGCCCTCCCGTGAGCCAATGGCAGTCAACAGCCGGAAGAGAAAAACAGCCCACCCTCCCCGCCCCCAGCAACCAGCTGATTCAGAGCAACATAGGCTGAGATGATAACAGCTACAGTAAAGGCACAACGTAATGCTTGTATTGTTTGACTGACTTTTCAGGCCTACAGTCAGTAACTGTATTTAGAGGATATTTAGAGGATAACGATAGAGGATAACCACTGGGGATTTCCTACTGTCTGACTTTTGAAATCCAATATTGTTCTCATTGTTTTGTTTTGTTCTGTTTTATTGTTTCATTTTATTCCCTTTAAAATAAAAAAAATTAAACTTAAAAAAAGTTAGAGAAACAAGAATTCTCACATACTGCCAATAACACAGTAAATTGGTACAACTGCCCTGGTAAAACTGAGTAAAGCTGAAGATATGTAGACCCTATACCCCAGTAGGGGTCCACACCAAAGGACATGGGCACGAGGAAGCAGCATCTGTTTGCCCAAGAGGACACTACAAGAATATTTATTGTGGCACTGTATGTAATAAAAGGAAGACAGAAATAACCTAAATGTCCACCTACAGGAGAATGGGTAAATAAATCATTATAGAGTTATACAGTGACTGTTAACAATAACAAATTACCACTGATGGTAATAGAAAAAAACACTAAAGCTGATTGTGGTGACACACACCTGTAATCTCAGCCACGTGGGAGTCTAAAGTGGAAGGACTGCAAGCTCAAGAGCCTTTCTTCAAAATAAAGTAATAAAATAGGACTGGAGAATCACAGGAATCATAGAGTACCAACTATTCAGGAGGTTGAGGCAGGAAGATCACGAATTCCAGGCCAGCCTGGGCAACTTCATGAGATCCCATCTCAAGGTAAAAGTTTTTAAAAGGAGTGGGGTTGTAGAAGCTTGCCTAGAATGTGCAAAACCTACATTCGATCCTCAGTACTGAAAAGAGAAAGAACCCTAAAGGAGTTAATTGTATTTGTTGTATTACATTTCTTAAACTGAGGGGTAAATAAATGGTGATTCCTTATATGAGTCTATAATTTTTCATGTGTCTGAAATAGTCCATAATAAAAAAAAAATTTTTTTTGTCTTTTTGAGACAGGGTCTCACTGCGCAGTTCAGGCTGGACTTGAACTTACTTTGTAGCCCAGGCTAGCCTCGAACTCACAACAATCCCCCTTCCTCAACCTCCCGAGGGCTGGGATTACAGGCATGTACCACCACACCTGGCTAATAAAATTATTTTGAATAAGCCATTTCAAGTAATTGAAAATCATTCTGCAAGAACTCCAAAGAAGGACTACAGGGTATCATAAAAAGACACCTAATGAATTATTTATTATTCCTTAATCTTACAACTCCCACAAACCTAACTTTTTTTCTCTGAGATAAGGTCTTGCTAAGTAGCCCAGGCTGACCTTGAATTGTGGTGATCCTCCTGTCTCAGCCTCTCACTTGCTGGAATTACAGGCATGTACCATTATGCCCAGCCCTAAACCTAAAATCTTAAAACTCTTACTGTTAATCCTAGCCAACAGTAAGTGATATTTTTGTTTGTCTATATCCAATTGAAATATACCAATTATACTTCAAAATGCCTGATTCTTATAAATGAGGCAGTCAAAATCAGCTTATAAAAGTTTCAGTGACATTTCCAATTTTCTGTTTGTCCAATATATGCTTATAAATATAGATATGTAAGGGGGAGGTGATTCTGGAGAATTTTTATAAGACATCGTCATCATTTCTGGCTGGTATTGGAAGCTTGCATTTGCTTCTTACATAGTAACACCTATTGTTTTCATCAATTCACACCTTTTCCTTTCATCTCTTTCTTCTCTTGCTTTCTGAAGAAACCTATTTTGTCTGGACTTTCCTTGATTTCCCCCCCCCCCCGCCCTAGGAAAATGGCCCAGGCACATGACCAATCAGAGCCCCTCATTTCCAATCACAAGGATTGGCCCAAGGAAGCACATGTGATACACATCCAACCAATCAAGCTCCTCTGTGAGACTCACTGAGAAATGGCTTTCTTTTCCAGCAGAATTTTCCAGTAGATAGGTATTCATTTAGGCTTGATACCATCAAAGTTTTCCCCCAACTAGAGAAATAGATTGAATGAGCAAGAAAGACAGCAATCTACCAATAATGTTTGAGCCCAGACACAGCCATACCTGATCCACCCCAGGAACATCCTTATTCAATGGGCCAGTACAATCTAACGAAGCCCCTTAACCAATTTGTAATTAGCTTCTGACACTTTCAGCTCATTTTTACACTTTTATTTTGTTCCCCTTTATTCTCTACATTTTCCACAGTATGTAATGAGTTTGTAGAACATGGCTCCGATCTAAGGAAAGAAACAAAGAAATAAAGGAAACAAGAAGTCTGCATTTGTCTGCAGAGGGCTGGTTTGCAGACACCTTTCCGCCAGGGTATAGGCTGAGCCTGCCTAACCTAGGAGGAGGCCCCGGTTCACTTCCAGGCCTGTGAGTCCTCTGATTCCTCTGAGGTCCCCAGGCCACCCTCATGCTTCCAGACCACAAAGTCTTTGCCCCTGCAAATCAACAGCTCTGCCCAACCCGCCTTTTCCAGCACCCCCGTTGGTATCCGCTTTCAAGTGATAATTAATATAAAGTTGGGTGTCTTTTTCCCTCTGGGAGAAAAGTTCTCTAACAGCATGAAGTAGAGCAGAGTGTGGGTGGAATTAGCAAGGAGGAAGGGAAGCTTATGTAAGTGGCATTATTATATATGATTATATCACCAGGGTAAGAGAAACTGGTTCTTGTTTGGGTGTTACACCAATCATTAGGTTTCGAGCTTGCGTGAAATAAAATGATGAAGAAAAGTCAGCCAAATGTGTCCTCTCTCCCTCGCTGAATCATCTCCACACTTCTCCAGCGCTGCTGTGTTCTAGGGACTGGTCAAATCTCCTTCCAGGCATCAAATGCTCATAGCAGCTGGAATATTATCTCCATTCTTCAGACTGGAAAGCTGAGTTACAAGGGATTTCATACATGGCCCACGATCCCATAGCTGGCAAGAGGAAGAGTCGAGATTACAAATTCCCCCATCCGTGTTCTGAACCCCTAAAAGAAACCAACACCGAAGCTGTATATGAAACCAAAACTCCACCACTCATACCCCTCTAATCTGACCAAATACATGCTAAATTAATTTGATGAGAAGAAAAGTCAAAGCAACAGTTTTTGCTGTTTTGTTTTTAGTTAAATTGACTTTCAGACTTGCTAAAGCCCTGAACATCAAGAATCACTCTACATTATAACACTGTGTCTAGCCAGATGGCTCAAAGTGGAGGGGCAGAGAGCCTCCCTCATGCTTTTGGTTGGCTGAATCCAGCTCCTGTTCCTCAGCACCTTTTAGAAGAAACATGTGCTCCCTCGATTAGCATCATCCCTGCCACTTCCTAATGCTTTACATCTGGCCCACAGCACACATCCACAGGGAATCGAAGTCCACATCCTCTAATTCAAGGAATACTTGGTAACCAAAGATGTCTTGTTGGCCTCCAAAGTATTTGGGTAATAACAATAGTTAAAATGTGCTGAGTCCCAGGAGCATTGGTGCAAGCCAATAATCCCAGCTCCTTGGGAGGCCGAAGCAGGAGGGTTGCCAGTTCGAGGCCAGCCTAGGCAATTTAACATGATGCTCTCAAAAAAAATTTTTTCAGAAACAGGCTGGGATTGTAGCTCAGTAGTGGAGTGCTGTGTAGCAAGTGAAAGGCCCTGAGTTCAATCCCCAGCTTGGCCCAGGTCTTTCCACTTGACTTTCTGTCTTCTTCTTCAGGTCAGGCTTGTGTCGGTCTGAATCCTCCCACATAGGGGTTTCGCTAATAAAACACACACACACACACACACACACACACACACACATACACACAGCTCCCAAGCAGTGCCTTTCTCTTGGATGTACGGTGACACGGAGACTTTCTAAAGGTCACATACCCGGCAGGAGACCTGGCCAGGACTTGAGCCAGGTCCACAAGAGCCCCATACCATGCCCTCAGCATTCATGGGCTCATTTTCTCAGCCCTCTCGAACCAGAGCACATGGAAATTTTCATCTGGACCCAAGAGGGAACCAAAGGCAGGAGAAAGAGGTCTGGGGCCTCCACAGCTGGGCATGACGCAGGGGACAGCAAAGGCCTTGCTAGGGTTTGGACGTCACCAAGGTTCGTGTGTCAAAAGCTTGGTCTCCAATCCCAGCACTCCAGGAGGCTGAAGGAGGAAAACTGCAAGCTTGAACCCAGCCTGGGAAATTTATCAAGACCCTGTGTCAGTGGTGTTAATAGGGCTGGGGATGTAGCTGGCAAGCTCAATCCCAGTAAAAAGAAAAAGCTTGATCCCCAGTGTGGGGATGCAAGAAGCTGGTGGGACCTTTAAATGCTGGGGCCTGGAAAGACAGAATCACACTCTGGCTTCTTGCTTCATTCTCTTTCTCTCCACTATGACACCATATACCATAAAGTCCTCACCAGAGCTGAGTTAACAAGCACCATGCTCTTGAGCCTTCAGAACTGTGAGCTAAGTCAATCTCTTTTGTTTTTCAAATACCCAGCCTGAGGCACTTCATGACAGTAACAGAAAAAACCTAATACAGGGACTTGTGTCTGTGGTGCTCTTTTCCATAGCCGTGCAGGAGTCAGCCCCTCCCCCAGGTTGTGCAGAAACATAAGGCCACAGCAAGAACAGAGTGAGAGCCCTAGACTGAAAGTCTGAGGATGCTGTCAGCCTACCCACAGGAGCACAACCGCAAGCCAGATGCATAACCTAAAGCTGGTAACTCATGGCATTTCCACACCCACCATTACCGCAGGTGACCCTTGATGCAGTCATTATAGTTATAAGAGCCTTTCGCTGTTGAAAAGCTCTTGCACGTTTACAGTCACCCTTGTGCATGTAGACAGGCATCACTTCACTTATCGTTTCAGAAGCTCCTACCATGATGCCCCCACCCTGCTCAACACAGGATACACAGCTACCCGGTACAAAGCAGCTTGTGGCAGTCACTTTGGCAGAGTGTCCTTGTGACTTCTGTTGTGGAGTCATAGCACTCCTCCGGCCTCCTCGGTTTCTCTGCCCAGAGCGAATCTCTGTCTCTGAGAGTCACACCATCCTCTCCCACTCCTCAAGGGCTGGAAGGTGGGAACCACCTCTCTCCCAGAACCAGCACACCCTGCCCTGCTGTTGCCGAGCTCAGATGGCAGGTTCAGGCTGACCCTTGCATCTGGTGACAGTCCAGCGAGCTATGTTCCTGTGACCTTCATAAGATACACTTAATCTTATGAATTCATGCACACTCCGGAAGAATGGTATTATTTACCCCCTTGTACCAGTAAAGATACTTGGGCTTCTACAGCTTGTCCCAAATACATTCTGATCGCCCTTCCAAACCCTCCAGCCAGCTCTCCAGCTGCCAGAATAAGCTCTCTAACGTCCAACCCCGGTCTCATAACTTTCCACAGACATCCATAACTAGTTCTCAGCCTTTGTTTCCCCTGGAAGGTCACATTCACCTGAGGAACTCGCCTTGGGTGCACCTTGGGCAGGAAAGGGGCTGTGACCAACCTCTCCTCTGGCTTCTTCTTCTACTTCCTCTCCAGGACTCCCATTCATAAGCACACACAGGAGAGGAACATTACCACAGGTATCTCCATGCAATTATTCCTGGGTTTTGCCAAGTAAATTATTAGGAATTTCCTTTCCATTATCACTTATAAAAGGCTTCCCAATTGGATGCTGTGGAGTGAGGGTGAAACACTGACCCTGACCCAAGTAGATGTTCTTAAACATGGGATGAATAAATAAAGGCATGAATGGCAAAATAAGGGAGATGATGGGGCATTGTGGGCTACTAGAGTGTGGTCTGGAGATGGAGGGAGCTCCCTGGGTTTATAAAAGACAAATAATGTCAAGTGGTGAGCTCACAGGGCCCAAAGGAATCGAGGCTTGAGACATAATTTCCCAAATGACAGTCACTCAGGAACCACCGTATCTAGTTGTACTGTGTCTGAGCATCACCTGAACTATTATTTACTTCATAGGTTTATTTAAAAGAAACTCACTTCTAAGAAATTAAATGCATTTATTGACAGTAGAAGCTTCATAACACTCCTATAACTGGAAAGCCAATATCACACTGTAAACTGTAGGCAACCATAAAAAGATATAATGGAGACCTCCTGAAAAATTAAATTTTGCCTGGAATTCTCTGCTGAATGCTCTGTGCCTTAAGGAATTGCTCTCTCTTTGCCAAATAAAGGGAAGAGGGCACAAAAAGAGCCAGAGGCATGCTGGTATCAGGTGCCATCAGGGTAAGTGGAAGCAAAATGTACCTCCCTCTCTCTGGGAATGGAGCCCAGGGTCTCCTGCCAAGTGATCTCCCTACCACATAGCTGTGCCCCCATCCCAGAGTGGTCTTGATCAAAGCCAAAATATCATCACTTTATTTCCCTGCTCAACCCCTCCATGGGTGTACTCTGCTTTAAGACAAAACCCAAACTCCCATTTTCTGGAAGAATCAGGAGCTAGCCCCCACTCCACCTCCAACACTTCTGCCTTTCTACTTGCCACCTCCGTGTAGCACTCCAGGTGCTCTGGCCTTGTGGGGTCCCTCAAATCACCCCAAGAGAACCCTTCCCTCACGGCCTACTCTGCCAACACTCCTGTATTCAGTCCCTACTCAGATGCCACTTCCCCAGAGAGGCCATCCTGGCCAACCCCCAAAAGGCTGCCCTCCCATAGTGGCCAACTTTCCCTCTGTGTCCAGGGCTGCCCCAGTTTTAAACCTGAAAGCTCCTAGCACTCCCAGATGGTCATTCACCCTGCAGTCCCCCTTCTCATAACCGGGCTCTATTCTTCGCCATATCGCATATTCACATTCTGGCTCATCTCTTTCTCCTTGCCTCAGGAGGTCAGAAAGTGTGTGATGCTTTGCTCACAGCTGTATTCTAGGCACCTAGAATGCTGCCTGGCTCATGCCTGGCATGCGATGCATATCATTGACAAAAATATCAGAAGAATGATCTCCATGGCCTACTTAACCTACCCCTCTCCATTTAGTCAGTTCTCCTGTTTGGCTGCAATGCATGAGGCTTTCTCCAGACTTAGAACCACTTTCTGGGGTTGGGAGCCAAAGATAGATTTCTTGGGCCAACGTGAATGCCCGTGGTTGAGCTTTTGAAATCCCTGCCAACTGGTTTTCCAAAGAGCCAGACCTCAGGCTCCCACCACCAGGGCCCTGGTGCTCGCCTAGCTGTGCCTGGCCAAGCCAGGATTCTCATTTTCAGATCTTCGCTATGTGAAATTGTAGCTATTCAGTTATTCTCGTTTGCATGCTCCTGATCACTACACAGGCTAACCGTTCCCCTGTGCACTCAGCAAACTGCGTAATCTCTGCTGTGAGTGGTCTGTTCACACCTCTTGCTTGTTTTTCTACCCAGATTCCAGACTTGTCTGATCGATCCACCTGAGTTCTTTGAAAAGTAAAGATATTAGCCCTTTCCCTTCAGACATTAAAGGTGAACCCAATTCTTAGCACATTCCAACCCCTCCATTAAATTATACTTCCTCTATGTTTTTTTAATTTCCTTTGTGTATGGTCATACCCCATTTTGCATTTTCCTTCTAATTTTTCAGTTGTAGAATTTTTTTCATGGCTAATTATTGGGCATATGTCTACATAAACTTTCCAATTGTTTCCTATTTCACTCACATGTCTCTTAAAATCATCTGTGACCTATTACAACCACACTAGCACCCATGGGCCCTCTCTGGCCTCAGTTCCTGCTACTCTGCCCCTGGATCTCTTTGTGCAAACCCCTCTGGCTCCTCTGCTGACCCTCAAACATATCAGCTGCATCTAGCCACAGGACCTTTCCACATGCTATTGCTATTGCTGAAGGGTTCTTCTCCAGTTATCTGCATGAATCCCTTCCTCACTTCATTCAAGTCTCTGCTTCAATATCTCTCCCTGGCCAACCTATCTGAAATCTCAGTTCCAGGCTGGGGATGTAGCTCAGTGGTAGAGCACTTGTCTAGCATCCATGAAGTTCGATCATCAGCACTACACACACAAAAAAAATCAATTGATCAGCCAATAAATAAATAAAATAAAACATTAATCCCTGTGTTGAAATAATTCACCTTTCCCAAAGATGTCCATATCTTGACTTTCATGACCTGTGAATATCTTACTTTACCTGGTTTAATAAAAAAAAAGTCATAGCTTTACAGGTGTGATTAAATTAAAGATTCTGAGATAAGAAGATGACCCTAGATTAGCTGCATAGTAGCAGAGTCTAATCACAAGATTCCTTATAAGAGGACAGAGGGAGCCTTATGACCAGAGAAGATGAGATGGAGCACAAATCAGGATGTCATGGGGCCACGAGCCAAAGTGTGCAGGATGCTGCCCTGGGTCTATGCCAGCCCACTTTAGACTTCTGATCTGCATAACTGTAAGTTAATGAATATTGCTTATTTTAAGCCAGTAAATCTGTGCTCTAATTTGTTACAGCAGCAACAGTACAATAACGCCATCCCCAATACCTGCCACCTACCTTCTCTGGCTTCTCTGCTTCTCCTCGGCATTCATGACCTTCTAAGTTCCTCTAATTGTTTATATTTCTCTTTTTGACCCTTGCCTCCTACAGTAGAATAAGAGATCCACATGGCCAGGGCCTTTGACCTGTTTCGTTCACCACTGTACCTGCAGTGCCTAGAACAGTGTTGTCATGTGCTGAATGAGCCAGCAAAGGACGGAATGAATGAAGTTTTGTTCTGAAACTCTTGGGTGGCCGCATGTTTAAAGGTTGCACAGGGACACGCCAGGAGGCACGTGGTGGAGAAGATGCCGGGCACTGACTCTAGTATGTGGGAATGCCCAGGGTTGGCTCCATCTTTCAACCCCAAATGGGGGTCTGCAACCCACCTCGGTATACAAGAAACTGACGGCAGGATGTAGTGATCAGGATCAGGTATCCTGTGTTCAGCTTCCAGCTATGCACTGTCTAACCCAAGGATAGTGCAAACCAACTAGGTCACTTAGGGTTTTCCAGCAGCCATGCAAATATTTTATATAACCTGTGACATGATCATGTCAACATGCAAGCTATATAAAAAATTATTTCTGGGGGCCGTGCCAAAGGAGGCTGAGGCAGAAGGATCAGAAGTTCAAGACACTTTAGGGAGAAATAAATAATAAAAATAAAAAATAAGGCTGGGAATGGTGGCACATGCCTGTAATCCCAGCACTCAGGAGGCTGAGGCAGAAGGATCTCCTCAAGTTTGAGGTCAGTCTGGGCTAAATAGTGAGTGCAAGACCAGCCTGAATACATAGTGAGATTCTGTCAAAACAGAGAAAAAGAAAGAGAGAGAGAGAGAGAGAGAGAGAGAGAGAGAAAAGAAAAGAAAAGAAAAGAAAAGAAAAGAAAAGAAAAGAAAAGAAAAGAAAAGAAAAGAAAGCTGTTATATAGCTCAGGAGAAGAGTATTCCTGCGTCTGATCCCCACTACCAAAAGAGACTGCTAATAATATATTTACATTCTTTTCTTTTAATGTACTGAGTCTTCAAATTCCCATGTGTATTTTAAACAGTTTCAATTTAGACATTAAATTTTCAACAGTTAAAATGAAATGTAGTCCCACTAAAACAATCACGTTGTTTTCACAGTAGAATTCACGGCTTCGGTTTTTAAATTAAATGTAAATTAGTTAAAATTCAACAAAATTTAAAATCCACTCCCTTCTGCACCAAGGAACATTTCCAGGGCTCTGGAACCAGCCAAGGTGGCCAGTGGCCACCCCACTGGACAGTGTTGGTCCCCAGCACAAACATTCAAAGGCCATGCAAGTTTGTAGATGTCCCTTCAGCTCTCTGACCCTACTGCCACCATTGGGCAAGATAATCAGACCTGTTTAGGGGGAGCAGATGAAGTCAGGGGTGAAAATTAGCTGCTCACAATAAGTGCTTCATAAACTAGAGCAGTTATTACCCCAGAGATCTCTGCATTTTGCAGGAGATGGGAGACCTACACCTACGTTCTTGAATCTCTGCTGTGTGCCCTGAACTTCAAAGGTTTGCTTTCACTGGAACTCAGAGGTTCCCGGTCAGTGCTCCCAGACCTGGCCCACACCCCGGCTGCCTGCCCAGGCTGAGGGAAGATGAGGGTAGCAGCCAAGGAAACCCTCTGGGAAACGCAGCTGTGTACTCCACACGGCCTGGGAAGCTGCCACCACCTCCTCCTCCCTCCCTCTGTCCTCTCTGCCCCCTTCCTTCTTCCTCTCTCCCACCCCTCTGTCCATTGCCCTCTCCTCTCCCATTCCCATCTTCTTTTAGAAAATCCTGGGTCTGCTTCTCAGCCTCTTCAAAGTTTTGACAGGAGGGTTTTTTCAGTTTGGTGTTTTCTCCCCGCAGCTGTGGAGCTCAGCGGCGGAGCTCTTGCCCAGCACGCAAGAAGCCCTGGGTTCCATCCCCAGCCTAGGAGAGGTTAGTGCGCACCACCATTGGGTTTTCCTTTCTTGGAAATTCCCCACTCACAACACTGCCAGACCTGATTGAAGCATTTTTCTAATATAAACCTGGCCTTATAAACAGGCTGGGAGGAAACTGCCGCTGTAACCCTCACTTCTGAGATGAGGAAAGAAATAGAGCAAAACTTGTCAGAGGCCATTCGGCTTCTAAGTGGCAGGGCAGGGCTTGAACCTGCACAGTCTGAACTCTGGCCCCAGTTTCCATCCACTCTCCTGAGCCTGTGTGACTCACCACTGCCCACAGGGCACTGCAGAGTAGGACCCTTCTCCCTTTATTCAAATCACAGACACTGGGGCCCAGCCACACACCGGCCTGGGCTCCAGAGACAGAAGTGATTACAGCACAGCACTTGCCCTTCCCTCGAGGGGCAGGAGGGCACAGCTAACTCAGCTTTGGCCAGAGGACTGAAAATACAGAGGAATCACCCTGCCTCCCCATCTTGTGATGGCTTCAAGAGATGAGTAAGAGGTCAGCAGCTGGCAGAGAGCAAAACAGCACTTTCCCAGTTGTTACCACAGGGACTCACCTCAGAGTGAGGGTTACCAAAGTCAGACAGCCCGTGGTGATGGCCTCTCATGTTCACTTCCGGTTCTCCCGGCATGACCTGATGATGGCTGCACCTCTGTCAGGACCCTGAAGGAGCGGCGTGACTGGCTGTTAAGGCTCTGAGTTAACGGCTCTGGGCTCACATGCCTACCCCGCACTTTCTAAACTGAGTCATCTGGGTCAGCCACTCTCTCTCTGTCTGAGCCTACGTCCCTCACTATAAAACTGGGATAAGGATGCCAACTCCACATTGCTGTGGGCATTAGACAAGTCATGTACAGGACTAGGGGTGCAGCACCTGCCTGATATTTGCAAAGGCCTGGGCTATACCTCAGCACCAAGAGAGGGAAGGAGAGGGAATGAGGGAAAGAAGAAAGGCAGGAAGAAGGCAGGGAAGGAGAGAAGGAAGGAGGGAGTGAAGTGAGGAAGGAAGACAGCAAGAGAGAAGAAATATATCAAGTATTTAGCTCAGGGCCAAAGATACAGAAATCACAGAATGTGGTAGCTCTCGTCCTTACTATTTTTTTAATGGGTTGCAGTGTCTCCAGCCAGGTGTGACCTACAGAAACAATGCTTTAAAAAAATGAGAAATAAGCAAGAAGATGACCTGTGGATTCAGTAAACTCACTGAGAAATCTGAGTTCTTAAATGTCAGTTCCTGAAAAGTCAGGAGCACCCGTTGATCCTGAGCGGAAACTGCTCCTTAGTATCACCTGTGCCCAGCGCGGGGCTTCCGTTTCTACCTGCTGGAGAAGGCTCAGCAAGGGTGCTGCTTTGTACAGTTTGCCCAGGTCCTCCTGTGGGCAGCCAGTGGTGAGAGGTGCCTGGGGAATGGGGCTCCTTTGAGTGAGGGGTTCTCACCGAGCATGGGGCTGTAATGACCTAGTCACCAATACTGTACATCAGACGTTCATCTGCATGTCATGGCACACACCTGTAATCCCAGCACTTCGGAGGCTGAGGCAGGAGGATCGGAAGTTTGAGGCCAGCTTTGGCAACTTAGCAAATTAGGAAGACCTTGTTTCAAAATAAAAAGTAAAAAAGAACTGAGGATGTAGCTCAGTGTGAAGGCCCTGGGTTCAAGACCCAGACCCACCCCAAAAATTATTCATCCACAATACTCTCGTGTTTTGTACATTTTCAATAGGGATATTGTACTTCACAGTCTTAACTTTTTATTGAAACATTTAAAGCATACACTAAGTTTAAAAAATGAGTATCAGCTGGGTATGGTGCTGCATCCCTGTAATCCCAGTACGCTGGTAGGCTGAGGCAGAACGATTGCAGATTCTTACTCAGTCTGGGCAATTTAGCAATTTAGTGAGAATCTGTCTCAAAATTATAAAAACATAAAAATAAAAATGAGGGTGTAGCTCAGTGAGAAGGCGTGGGCTTAACCCCTAGTACATCCCCCAAACCAGCTCAGCATGATGTTCTCCACATGCCATGGCCCAACCCTCAACCACCAGCGAAGGCCAGTCCTGCCCCGTGCCCGCCCCAGGTCTACCTCCACCAGGACTTGGAAACAAACGTCAGCCGTGAAACATCCCATCTCTCTTACTATGTCTACCTCTAAAAGATCAGGGCTCCTTTCTAAGACCCCTTCAAAAATGAGTCATTCTATAATGTCAATAAATATTCTATAAATGTCCACACTTCTCATTGTCTCTTACGTACACTTCTGGTTTTCGAGATTGACATGAGGCTTGTGCACTGGCACTGGCCCACTTTGTCTTCAGAGCCTCCGCTGTGTGTGCTCCTCAGTGGTGCCACACACTGACACCCTCCCTGGGGACCCAGTTAAAATGCAAACTCCGGCAGAGTGTGCCAGGGTGGAGCCTGTACCCCTCCATCAAGTGATACTGTGGTTGCTGTGCAGAGTCGCAAGCCTCTATTTCAGAATAAAAGAAAATATTTCCATGTTTAAATGATGAATGTTGACATCTTGGGCAGACTCAACCTGGTATAAAATCCCAGAGCCACAGGGCTGAGGATTTAGCTCAGCGGCACAAGCGCTTGCCTGCCAGGAGCAAGGTCATGAGTTCAATCCCCGGTACCAAAAAAAAAATCCCAGAGCCAAAGCACGGCCAGCTTGGAAGGGCTCTGGCTCTCCAAGAAGGGCAGATGACAAGCACGGCTCCTGTGAGTGTGTCAACGCCAAGGCACGCCAGGGGCTCCGGCATGGGCGCCCAACACCCGGCCATCCAGGATTTTGTCCTTGAGACAGTCTGCCCATCCCCGAACTGAGGCCACCTTGCTAAGATTTTTAGGACGCCTGGAAAGGCATAGATTTGCTCAGTTCCTGGCAGGCAGACAGAAACACGCTGCAGAAATAAGGCAGTTGCCTGTTCTCACAGTTATGGGTTTAATTAAAAAGCCCCACGTTGCTGGTTCCAAGCACCCTCCACTGATCTGCGAGACCTATTGATTGCTCGCTCTTCCCGCAAGATGCAGCAGAAAGAAGACTTTATCTTCCTTTAATCAGACCTGCTTCCCTGGAATCCGGCTCTAACAGGGCTGCATGTTCCTTGCTGCCCCATGCCAGCAAGCAGGGCTCTGTGTCCCCAGAAAGCCGCCGACCTAAGTAGGCCTCCTCCTCGACACCAAAGTCACCCTAAACAACAAACACCCATGCTGGGCTCTGGACCAAGCACACCAAATACCGCACATCCCCTCTTCCTGCACAGCACCGTAAGCCGCTTGTTTCTGTGTTGTTATGCCCTGATCACTCCATAGCAATGGTTCTCTATTGTACCACTTGTTTCCTCTTGTTTTGTGGGACTGGGGATCAAACCCAGAGCCTCACACATGCTAGGTGAGTGCTTTGCCACTAAGCTACCTGGTTCTTTTTTTTTTTCTTTTGAGACAGAGGCTTCCTAAGTTGCCCAAGCTGGCCTCAAATTTGTGATCCTCCTGCCTTAACCTCTCAAACAACTGAGAATAAAGGCATGTGCCACCACACCCAAATGGTTTATTTCCCTAGCAGCTTTGGGGTTTTTTTGCTTTTTTGTTTGTTTGTTTGTTTGGGGTTTTTTTGGCACCGGGGATCGAACTCACGACCTCGTACTTGCCAGGCAGACGCTTAGGCCACTGAGCTAAATCCCCAGCTAAAATGGTTTATTTCCATCATGACCCTTAGCTCTATCATCGTATTTATATATTTACCTCCTTGGCCATTGTCTCTACCCCTGGATTGTAAATTCATGAGGGCAAAGATTGCCTTTCTCATTCAGAATAGTCTCTGGTAGTAAAAAACAGTCCTAAGCATGTAGAAAGCTTTTGCAGAATGTGCACTGAGTCTGATGTATCACATTTACTTTTTCCAGAACCTCAAGGAACACATTAGCCTTATACCCACTTTACAGATGAGGAAACTGAGGCTTGGTGAAGAAAAGCAATTGATCCAAATGAACCCACACAGATAGCTATAGAACAGAGGTTGAGACCCAAATCTATCTAACTCTGAGAAGGACTGCTAATCTTGGGTTTATGAGCCTGTTAACTGGATTTGGTGTATTTGACTAGGACAAAGACTTTTTTTTTTGTTTTCTTTTTTGGCTTTTTGTTTTGTCTCTTGTGGTACTAGGGATTGAATCCAGGGTTTTTGCACTGACCCACATTGCCGGCCCTTTTTATTTGTTTATTTATTGTAGTTTTATTTTGAGACTGAGTCTCACTCAATTGCCCAAACTGGTCTTGAATTTGTGATCCTCCTGCCTCAACCTCCCAGCCACGTACCAGTGTGTCACCCTTTAAAAAACCCATCATCTCTTACCGTCACCAGCATCTAACTAGAACACAGCATTTCCTTCCGTCATGAAGGCAGGCAGCAAGCTGCCGGTGCAGCAGCAGGACCGCAGCTCTGCCACCAGGAGCAGGCAAGGACATTTCCATGCTGCGTTCCGTTTGTTGTACAGACCTCAGAATATCATTTACACTCATCACTGCTTTGAAATTGCAGCGGTAATAATGTTGCCAAACCAGCACCACCAGAGCCTATTATTTAGTGTGTTAATAAAAAGGCACAGTGTTGCTACATCACAATTGGACTTTGTAACATTTGGAAAATTGTATTTCCATATAATTGGTTGCTTTTGTAATTCTATGGATTTCACACTTAAAAGTGGCTCTCCAGATAACCAAGCGGTCCACCATGCAGAAAAGATGCAGGGCCCAAGCTCTAACTTCCTAACCATCAGTAACTCCTGACTCAGGCCAAAGGTGGGCATCAAAAGGAGCCCTGAGCAGGAGCCCAACTTTCCTCCCTTCCAGACCACGATCGTAAGGTCCAGCCTGGGAGTGTGACCTGGCAGGACACATGACAAGGCAAACTCTGGGTCTGAATTGGGTCCTGGCAGCAGCCTGACACCTTTTCAGCTGTACCATGCTGCCACCTAAGGACACAGCATTTCACATCAAGTCTTGGGCTGTCACTGAGCGAGGGGCCACTTGGAGAAGTGTGTGCATTGGGTACAGGCTCTGTTCCCTAGCCTCGTTCTCACAAACAGGAAAGTCGCCCACACACACGCAATTAGGCAGCCACCGGGACAGGAGATCTGGAGGGGTCTGGTAAAACTGGGCTGATAATTCCATCACCAATGTCCTTGGTGTATACTTAAGAAGAGTGGGCCCAACCCTGGAGGCATGTTTGAACCACCAGAGGACGTCTAACCCTACTGATGCAACCCCAGACCACTCAACTAGGCACGAGGGGGGGGTCACTCGCCTTGCAGGTGTGAGGTCCTGAGTTCCATCCCAGAGCAGGAGGAGTTGCTGAGTCAAAAAAAAACTCAAATTGCAAAACAGACTTATGTCATGCTATTTTTTTGCTGTTTTAGAACATTAAAAATGTGTTCAGATGTATATGACAGTATTTTTAAGGTTGTTAATGATACACACCATGTGCATAAAGTGAGCATATCTTTGGGGGAGCAGGAACTGGTATGGTGGCTAACAGGACTTCTGTTTTGCACTTTTAAAAAAATAATATATTTATATTTTATACAGTCAATTAAAATTGATTCTAAAAATAATGCATTTTCAAAGATTCCAGCAATAAAGCAGGTCACAGTGGTGTACATCTGCAGTCCCAGCTACTCAGGCTGAGGCAGAGGGATCACTTGAATCCAGGCGTTTGATGCCGACCTGAGTGAGACCCTGACTTTTAAAAAATCCCAAGATGTCTCTGCATTATACTAGGCTCAGAGGAGATGAACCAGTGTAGGAGACTTCGTGGAAGTCAAGGCAAGCTGAGCTGGGCACAGCTGCCTGGGAGGCTGATGCAGAAGGATTTCAACCTACTGAGCAACTTAGTAAAATTCAGTCTCAAAATAAAAAGGACTGGCTGTATAGCTCAGTATGAGAGCACTTGTTTATGATGCATGAGGCCCGGGGTTCAATCCTCAATACTGTGCAGATAAATAAATAAAGAAATGCAACCAGAGTACAGCTTTCTCAGTCCTGTGATAGGGGAAGATCTGTAAAGATACAGAAAATAGCTCTTAACTGTACTGGCTAGCACTGCTGTGTAACAAATCATCCCAACTCTCAACAGCATAAAGTAGCCATTTGATTGCACTTGTGCTTGTGCTTTGGGTCAGAAATTCAGACAAGCAAACTGAGACTACTTAATGATGTCTAGAGCTTAGCTGAGAAGTCAGTAAGGTTGGAGGGGACCAGGCTGCCATCCTGTACCTCTGGAGGCTTCCTTACTGACATTCGGAGTCTATGGCTGAATATTGGCTGGCACCACTGCAGGGGGCTGTCCATGGCTTGGGCTGGCTCCCTCACAGCATGGCACTGGCTCCAGTAGTGAGCATTTCCAGGGAGGAAGACAGGGTGTGTGGTGATCTGATGCTCCAGCCTCGGGTCACGTAGCATCACTTCTGATGCACTGAGTAAAGAGGTCACAAAGCCATACCCACATTTGAGGGAACAGGACAGAGGTCTCACCCCTCAGTGAGAAGAAGATGAAGATAAGAAGAGTAGCAAGGTGGGAAATACAACCCACTGCGGAAAATGCTGCCTGCTGCACTAACCTATCCCTCACAGGCAAAGGAAGAGGAAGTTAGAAGAGGCCTCTGGGGCTGGACACAATGGCACATATTTGTAATCCTGGCACTCAGGAGGCTGAGGCAGAAGAATCAAGAGTTAGAGACAAGCCTTGGTTACAGAGCAAGGCTCTACCTCAAAAAAAAAAAAAATGAGGGGCAATGCGACTTTCTTGGGAAAAGAGATATTGAAGCTGAGACAAAAAGGATGGCTAGGAGTTTACCTGAAAGGAGAAAAAAGTCATTCCAAGAATATTGGTCAGCTTTCCACTGCAGAGGCAAAGGGTCTGACACCAGGACACACAGAGGGTTATGTTGGCTCACAGTTACAGAGGATTCAGTCAAAGGCAGAGACGTCATGGTGGAGCAGAGCTGTTCAACTTGTGGCAACCAGGAAGCAGAGAGACAGCCCAAGAGGCAGGAGCCAGGGACCAGAAAGAGTACGCAAGGCCACATCCCATGGCCTACCCAGAAATGTGCGTCACTTATCTCCCAAGCATCTCCCGGTGAGGAGCAGACAGGAAACAGAATGCTGTGGGATCTCAAACCCCCTTCAGCATCTGCGTCTCAAGTCCAGAGGCAAGAGGAGCCCCTGATGAGTGTCAACCAGGGGACATGGGTGTTCTGTAGAACAGAGGAGCAAGAGAGGATGCAGAGGCCAGTGAAGCATCACTGTGATCACCAGAGACAGCTGTGGAAGCAGTGGGGGTGGAGAGATGTGGACTGAGCTGAGAGATGCTATGGAGGTGAAACTAAACTGATGGATGTGGTGACAGATTCAGATTGACGCCGAGGAGTCCACAAAATGGACCCCTCTTCCTCTCACAGTCCAGTCACACCGGGCTGACGGGAGCCCAAGCCGAGTGCCTGTAGCCCTCCAGGTTCTCTCTAGACTAGAAAGCTCCAGATAAACAAACCTCTGGCTGAAGAAGCCACCTTCAGGGAGACAGGAACATCCTGAGATGCAGCACTGCCAGCCCCAAGATCAGAGTAAGGCCCTGGCTCACCACATCCAAGTCCCTTGTGCTCTAACATGGCACCCACCTCCTATAAGGCACCCAGCGACACCCAGCGACAATTACTGGGCAGTTGTACAGACAGCGCCTGATTGGCTATGAGGTCCTAGACAAAGGCATCATGAATCAATTACTCTGTGAAGTGCAACTGCCACCCTGACTCCCCAGCCTCCCCAGGAAGGTGCCTCCTTTTTTCCCACATCCACTTCTTTCTTCCCACTGAATACATTTCGACGGGCTTATTTTCATTAGCAACTCCAGAAGCAGGGCTGCTTGCCTGTCAGTGGTGAGTCACACTGCTGGTTCCCACAGGGACAGGACTGAGTGAGGTTAAGGACCCCCCTGCCCTCCAGGCATTGCTCCCCAACACTGCTCCAAGGTCCCACAAGCCATAGCCCCTGGAAACAGCTCCCCAGCCTCAGCCACCAAGGGTGCGTTGGGTAGTGCCAGGGTAGACGCCTTCACCCCGTCGTGCAGAGCTTCTCCAGCAGTGCCGGGGTGCAAGGGTGCAGTGCCCTCACGGAGCTGCCTTCTTGCACAGGGAGGGGACACCAAACAAAAACGCATAGGAGAAAGGCCTGACGAAAAGGCACATGCCTGTGATCCCAGCACTCGGAAGACTGAAGCAGAAGGAGCACGGCAAGTTCAAGGCCAGCCTGGGCTGCAGAGTGAGACCCTGTCTCAGAAAAACAAAACAAAGCAAAATGAAAGGAACAGTATGTAAGAGAAGGTGATGAGAATATGCAGAGGGTTTAAGTAAAGAAGCAGGGAGGGGTTCCCAGGTGGAGTGAAGGAAGAGGGCGTTGCACATTTAAACAGGGACGGTCCTGTTGAGAAGGAGCCGTTGAGGAAGACCTGAAGGCAGTGCAAGAGCGAGCTATGGGGTGCCTGGGAGGACGTTTCCGGCAGGCAGCGGACAGAAAGGGTGCCAATGTCTGGGGCAGGCGTGGGCCTGGGTGCTAAAGCTGAGCAGCGTCAAGGTTTAGATCCGAACGCTCTCTAGATGTCTCATACGTTCAGGGCCCGGTTTGGGGAAGGTGGTTGAGTCCGGAGCAGTGCCCAGTAGGTTAATCCATTGATACGGCTGCAGTTGGATGGCATTATTGGGAAGCTCGAAAATTTAGGCCTAGCGAAGGCAGTGGGGCGCGGTCGCTGGGACGCTATCTGCCCCTGGCCCCCTCCTCCCTGGCATCCCCCTCTCTCTGCTTCCTGACTGCTGTGGAGCGGGCAGCTTTCCTCCCTCATGATCTTCTGCCAGGACACTTCTGCCTCAGAGCCAGCCGCAAACTGAGCCCTGTGAGATGTTGAGTCAAATAAACCCTTCCTCCCCTCAGCTGATCTTCTCAAGGGTATTTGGTCACAGCGATAAGTTCACACAGTGATTTCTATCTTACTCAGAAAAAAAGAGAAAGCCCCTGGAGATGAGAGACCTTAGGAACGCAGCCGCCCTGTGGCCTACAGCTGCTCTCCCTCCTCTGCTAGGCTCCAGGTGCTCCGGTTCCCACAGCTTCCTAAACACACCAGGTGTGCCCAGGCCTCAGGACCTCTGCACTGCCCACACTCTCTGCCGGAAAGGCCTCTCCTGGTACCTCCAGGACTTGTGGCCTTTGTTTCTTCTGACCTTATTCAACAGTCAGCTTCCAGCAAGCCCTTCCCAGGCCACCCATGTGAGCCAGAAGCCTCCCCAGGCCACACTGAGCAGCGCGCCCCTGTCTTTGCTTGTGGCCTGCTCTGTACTGTCTGTAGTTATGGCCTGTCTGCTTCTTGCTGGTCTCTCCCCACCCCCCAGGTCCATGGTGTGCCTGTTTCTGGTGTGTCCCCAGGGCCACACCTTGAAGGAAACACTCCTCCCTCGGTGTGTGTTGAATCTAATCAGTAAGCCTTCGAGTCATTTACCCAACACCCACTTGGGATTTGCACTCAAGTGACTCCACAACCACTCAACGTGGTCAAGTCCCCTCCAATTTAATGAGGAAACTGATGCCCCAAAAGACAGGCACAGTCCAAGTTTGCTCCCTGGAAAAGGGAGAGGAGAGCCCAGCGAGAACTTGGTCTGGGGTGGAAACTTCTCCTGGCCACGCAGAGGGAGACACCTCACTTCACCTTTCCACTGGTACATTTTTGTGACACCCAGGGATACACGCACACTCACCCAGGGACACACCGAACTGCAATCCTTTTTACTTTTCTTTCCCCTTCCTCTCCCTCTCCTTCCCCCATCTCTGGATCCCCTTTCTCTCCGCATGTCTACTCTTCTGTTTCCTATCATCTGTCTTTCATTTTGCTCTTTAAATTATTTATCCTTTGGGTTCTCCTGTGGGTTTCTCCTGTAGAGAAACCATGTGATATTTAACCTTCCGTGTCTGATATTTTCCACTCAGCATTGTGCTGGAGACCTGACTTAGAGGGGAGCCTTTGGCCACCGCTGGGCTGAGGTTTGGTGCTTCAGGAAACAGAATGCCATCCTCCAGCCCCAGCCTCGCCCCTGCCCAGACCACGACAAGATAGTGCCATCCTGTGGCTGCTCAGTGGCTGAACTCAAAAGTGCTCAGGTTGGCTGGGTGGAGTGGCACAGCCTTGTCATCCCAGCACCCCAGGAGGCTGAGGCAGGACCTGCGATTAGGAGCCCAGCCTAACCCAGCAGTTTAGCATGAGCCTGTCTCAAAATTTTAAAAGGTGATGTAGCTCAGTGCAAAGGCCCTGGGCTCAATCCCCTGTACTGAAAAAATAAATAAAAATCAAAGTGTTCCAATTGTCTCCAAAAGAATTTAAGACCTTTTCATGAAGAATGATCACATTTATCTGGTAACTTCCATTCTGCCTACCTCTGCTCTCTTTGGAAAACCTGCATTTGTCTCTATTTTTAAAAAGAAACACTTAATCTGCTGGTTTGCTGGTCAAAGAGGAATCATTCGTTGGTACTTTCCAACTCATGGTGAAACTCCTGCCTCAGCCTCCCAAGTGCTGGGGTTACAGGCATGTGCCACCACATCAAGTTCTTTTTTGTTTTCTTTTTTTTTTTTTAACAAGTAACAGAAATGTATTATTTTAACAGTTCTCATTTCTAGAGACCTGAACACAAGATATTCCTGGGTTAGTTCCTTTTTTATTAGTAGTGGTAGTAGTATATGTTTGGTGCTTCTAACTTCTAAGTCAAATCTGGGACCTCTTGTGGTCCTGAAACCCACCTCCTTTTTCCCATCAGCCCTGCCCATCTGTTGAGTGCCTCTGAGCAGGTCCTGGCCTCCCCAGCCAGCCTTGGGCTTGGGTCTCTATTGGACCGTGATCTCTGGCACTCCCCACTACATGACACGCTGGGAACTTGGCTGTGTCCCCACCAGCAAGCTCCAGTCCCCTTCTTTTAGCACTGGGAGGGGTGTAGAGGGAGATGAATCCTCTGCTGAGAAGAGCCCCACACCAGCTCAGACCCACCTGGGTTCAAATCTCAGCTGTGACCCAATGAGCACAGCTGAGATTCGAACCCAGGTGGGTCTGAGCTGTCGCTTCTTCCCTATTTTCTTCCTTCTCTGTTCAGACACCTGACTGCAGGGTTGAGTCAGCCAGGTGATATTCCAGGGGCCTCCTTGGCAGCTGCCCCCCACCCCAGCTTCAAAGAACGACCAGGCGCTGCCATAAAAGAGCCCAGGGCCTGGGCCAAATGGGGCCTCTCCCAAGACA
>PVJX010021559.1:0-31786 GCA_004027295.1 Dolichotis patagonum | reverse complement strand
GGACATGAAGATAACGCAGCGGTGACAGTGGTCAGGCCATGGAATGGAAGACCTGGGTCCAATTCTAGTCCCTCAACAAGGCAGCAAGAGCCGAGCACTTTCTGCTTGATGCCGTGGGTCACCTCCCAGTCTGAAGGAGACACCAAGAAAGAAACTAAGAACTGTCTTCCCAGAGGCTTGAAAGAAAGAAAAAATGGCATCAAATATAGGTGCAAGTAAATAATAATAATGTGATAATGGCAGATCACAAAGAACCTGTGATGCATTTTACGCAAGAGGGAGGCGTCAGAGCGATAACACTGAGTTTGTAAACAAAGAAGATCGCATTGAACAGACCCCAATTCAGTTTACAAAGTGGCTTCTCTCTGGACAGATGTCTTATCAGGAAGCCTATCTGGCTAAGAGCTGTGTACATATTACCTCGACTTTAGAGAGTATCTGCCGAGATAATCGAGCAGTAGGACCTCTTAATTATATTTGAATAGCAATCACTACATTCTGCATCAGACACGTGGTTGATTTTGTCTTCAATGTGGACTGGACACTGGAAAAAGAAATCACACAGGGGAACTGAAAATTAAATTAGGTATCCAAGGCTTCTTTATAGCGAAGTAATAACTTTTATGGACAAGTTCAGCCAGAGGGGTGAGCCCGACACTTGTGTCTTTCTTTCCTGCAGTTCTAATCCGACCAGAAACATGAGTTTCTGGGTGTTTCTGGTAGGAACTGCTTAAAGGATGATGCTTTTCAACTGGTTAAAAGAAATTTTGCAGAATCCTGTGAAAAGCCGTCATTAGGTGGCTGGCTTTGCCTAGATGTTCAGAATTTATTATTGTATTTAAATGCGCACACACAGAGAGAACCAAATTGTTGGCCAATAGGACTAGGAGAAAACACTGGCTTGTAACCACTGCGGTGGGGAGCGTGGCCAGGTCACCCAGCTCGTGTGGGGAAGGTACATGCGAGTGAGGAGCGGTACTGACCGCTTGCTGAAGAAACCCTGCTAAGCGCAGCTCCATTCCCCTCAAATACAGAAACTCCTGGGACCCAGATGCTGGCACCTCGAGCCCAAGGTAAGGCTGAGGAGCAGGACCAGCACTGCACCCCGGGGCTGCCGCAGAGCACAAGGTGAGCGGCTCAGGGTGTGCGCCGGACGCTGAGGGGACGGACATGGGTCCCTCAAGGCAGAGATCTCAGGCCTAGAGCTAGGGTTTGCGGCTCAAACTTAACCCAAGTCCCCCAAATCTCTTATTAATGCCAGTGGGTGGTTTGCATTTCAAAAATCCCATCTGCCTCATTCTTTTAACAGAAAACAAAATTCTTCACTATTTAGCACTAAAACATTTGTATTAATTGTAAGAAAAAGACTATAAACAATTTCATTATTGAGCTGTATGAGCTCCCAAGGAGGCAACATGTGGTACTGAAGAAATCTGATTAACGAGACCCAGAGGACCTGGTTTTCCATCTCACCGCTGCCTCAACAGTCTCACCTTGGAATCTTTATTTCACAAAACAAGGAGGTTGACTGGATGGGCTTCTTTGGTCCTCCAGCTCTGAGAGTCAAATTCTGCCAGTAAGAATCCAAGACCACCTGAGCACAGTGATACACACCTGTAATCCCAGTTATTCAGAAGGCTGAGACAGGAGGATTTCAAGTTCAAGGCCAATCTGGCAAATTTGGCAAGACCTTTAAAACAGAAGCTTCAGAAAGGGCTGGGAGTGCAGCGAGCGCTCTCTGTGTTCAGGCCCTGGGACTGGGTAGGGCTGGGACTCTAAGCCCAGTTTATCATACAGTCAGGATATCACAGGGTGCTAAGAAGACGTAGCCTCTACAGCAGCCCTGGGAGCTTGAGGACTTCCGGTTCTTCCTGAGCTAAGTGAGGCTGACTTCCTAGCAGAGGACCAGCTCCTTGGCTGCCGCTGCCCAGGCAGGAAGAGACGGCCACTGCGAGCAGGTGGGGTGGGAGCAGTGCGGATCGAGGGGGGGGCGATCTCCTCCTCTCACATCTGCAGGGCGCCAGCCCCGCCCCAAGGCTGCTCCTGCATGTGTGAGGATGGGTCAGGAAGCCACTTGGTCTCAGTCAAAAGCCAGCTTGAACAGCAGGTCTAATCAGATGCTCTCGGCCCTTCAACTGAAGCGCACGGCGGGGAGGCGGGATGCGAGCTGGGGGGCTCTCTCCCCTGCGCTGCGGCCCCCTCGGGGTCCCCAGGAGGCGCTGGCAGCGCTTTCTTCACCTGCTGCCTTGGGTTCCAGGGAGACGGGTGATGAGCAGATAAACAGGCAGTGGGGTTTTTCTTCCAGTATCAAATAAAGCACATTTCCAGACTTTGGTCTCTGAACATGCCTGAATAAACACACAGTGGAAATAACTGGGAAACATGACTCATTATTTGGCGAATTTATTCATAATTGGATAAATCCTATGCAAGGAGCACGCAGGTCAAAACAGCAATCTTAACCCACTTCTCTCTGCTGCAGAGGTCATTATTTAAGAAAGAGGACTCGAGCGTCTCTCTCAAAGGACTCCTGCCTCACCAGAGGAAAGCCTGGTGCGAATGTGCAGACATGGACTCTTAGATTCTTCATGCAATCTGGGTTCTGCAGAAGCCACTGGGTGTTCTGCCTAAGGGCCAAGCCTGCAGTACATACAGAAATGCATCCATGTTGCTTACTGCTCAGAAGTTTGAGAAAACACTACATCGAAAGCAGGAGTAGATTCCAAAGAAGAAAACAAATAGATCCCTACATATTGACAGATTGAAGAGCAGTCAGGAGAGAGACAGCTCTGGGAGGAATTTACAGTAAACTTCCCAGCTCGTATTTGAAAATGCAGAAAAAGGTCAGGAAAACAGGAGAGACCCTGCAATCTAAAGAGCATCAGGCTGGCATTGGCGACTAGAGATAAACATGATTTATATACGAACTTCAGATAAGGATTCTCAGCACAGGGCGATTTAACCTCAGCGAGGTCTGCACTTGCCTGAGGGGAGGAGCCAGACGCTGTGCCCTGCAGCCGGGGGGTGGGGGGGGCTGTCGGGCTGCACCATCCCTGGGCCCCAGAAGACCCCTCTCGGCCAAGCCCAGCCTCAGTTGAAGGCTTGGCGCGGGGGGTCGGCCAACCCCAGCCTCACACCCTGGTGACAGCCATCACTCTGAGGGGCAACACGAGTGTCACACGGCCACCAAGTGTCCACGCGCTCACGGCCCACATAGGAACTGGGAGAGGAGTCAAATCTCCCGATGTGCCCTGACCTGTCCTCCGTCAGCCCTGGGAAGGGCACAAGGAAGAAGTGGCCTCAGCCGCCGCCACCCTACTTTGCACCTCGAGGCTCTGTTACTCGGTCAGGGGCGTGTTTTTACCTGAGTGACACCCATGCAGCACATCAGGGTTCACAAAGCCTGTGGCCCTGGGCAAGGCCGAGTGTGGAGCACGCAGCGTGTTGCCCCCTGTGCCTGAACAGGGCCCTCGCTCACCATGTGCCCAGCAGACGCTGGAAGGACGGTCACCAGCATGGTCATTGTTTTTATGGACACTTGTGTCAGATGTAGCCATTCATTCAAAAATACTGCCTTTGCTGGTGCGTGATATGTAACAGAAAGACGCCTTATCAGACCCCAAAGCCTCGTCCCTGCAAAGTACTGAGCGTCCTCAGGCTGCCACACCTAAGAGATGTTTGCTCAACCACAGACACAGGGGCTGGGACTTAGCTCAGCACTGAATGTGTGTCCAGCAAGTGGGAGACCCAGGGGTCAGTCCTCAGGACCAACAAATTAAAAAGCAAAACTGAGAAGAAAAGAGAAAGCTCCAACACAGAGATGACCTTGGTGAGCAGTAGTCTCATCTGGACACTGGAGAATCCAGGGATTCATAGATAAGAGGTAAGAAACACACACCTAAGATAGCAAACATTTTAAGAGCAAACATGCACATAAATAAAGAGAAACCAGTAATTACAGTCTAAGGAGACTTGCAGAAAGCTTGATTGAACTTTTGCGAAGTGTTACTATACGTGGAGAACTAAGAAATAGGACACAAAGGCTAAGAGACTTACAGATACTTCCAGTAAGACAGATACCTAGATTACTGTGAACTATTCCTTTTAATGTAGTTTTACAAGGGCATGGTTGTGTGCACTTGTAGTCTCAGCAGTCTGGGAGGCTGACATAGGAGGATAACAATTTAAGCCCAGCCTAAACAGCTGAGCAATTTAGCAAGACCCCATCCCCCACCCCACCCCCAAATATTTGGGAGAATACAAGATTAAATCACCAGGACACTAACGGTTCCTGAGTTGTGAAATGCTGGACTGCTTCAGATAACTGCAGAAAGCAACTGTAAGGCAGGCTCAGGAACGGTGCACAACACTTGGGAATAGTTACCTTCTGGGCAGCTTTTAAAGGAAGGCACGATCCCAAACATACCCAGCAAGACCGTGGTCCTGCGTGATCACTCGCTACACCTCGGGGACATCGTACAGAGTAGTCACAGGCCGAGGCCCACATGGTGCTTAAGGACAGGATGGGCAACCCCTAAGCCAGCCACGGCCACACCAGGGGTGCCCACAGGCCCACAGGAGACACTGGACACAGCTCAGACACTGCACACAGTAGGATGGAGTCCAAGAGGGAACAAAGATGGGAGGAAGTGTGGGTGGGGGAGTCACTGATACCAGAATGTCCCCCCCGAAGTCAGGCTGAAGAAGAGCATAAGGGACACTTGTGAAAGTGCTGAGAGTAACAAGCAGCTCTGGTCAGCATGCTCTCATTTCCAGCTCCTCTGACCCATGCCACCAGGGAAGACTGAAAGCTGGTGTCTCTCCATCGGTCACTCCTCACACAAAGACACATCCTATTATGAGAGGAGGTCCCGTCCCTTTGTGAGAGGAGGCCCATTCCCACTGTGAGACGGAGGTCTGGTCCTACTGTGAGAGGAGTCCCAGTCCTACCGTGAGAGGAGATGCACTCCTACTATGAGACGGAGGTCTGGTCCTACTGTGAGATGGAGGTCTGGTCTTGTGGTTCCTGCCCAGGGCCCACTCTGGTGGCTGTGACACAGCCTCTGCTGAGGTGGGCAGCCTCCTTCATGCCACCTCTCTCAGCTCCTCCTTGCTCAGGCCCCAAAGTCATCTGCTTCATCTGATGAGGCCATATGCTGTCCCTGGGAGGCCCCACTTATTTTCTGGGTCAGTGCCCTGGGCAGGCCCTGAGCTATGGAAATCCCTTCTCACCCCAGCTGCTAGGCCTCTGCTTACTAAAACATCAGTCTTTACGAACAGTTCGCTCAAATTCCACATTTTCCATGGAGCCTGCTTTGACCACTGCTATGGTTTGTGTCTGGATGGCTCCCCAAGCCTCATGAGTCATGGAGGCAGCTGAGTGCCGTGCTTGTGACTGGGCTGTTGTCCAGTTCTGGGACTGGCCACGGGAGCGCTGCACCTACCCTGGGGCAGGTGATCCACCTTCAACATGAGGGAGGGAGGGTGGTGTGATTTTCCCCCTTTTATCCCTTCCGCTCTTGTCCCTTGTGCCCACCATGAACAGCTGCCCCTCGGCCTTAGAGCCAGCTTGAGTGTGGACTGAAACCTCCAACAAACTGTAATCTAGATACACCTTTTCTTCTCTAATTTTGGAGGTCGGGTGTTTTGTCTCAGCAATGAGAGAAAAGCAACCAAGACACCTACATCTCTTTCTTCGCTTCTGCTTCCATCAGTACCTGTGTCAGTACTTTGTCTGACCTGTACCACAGTCTTCATCCCGTTGTCCGGGTCTCGCATCTGACCACCCCGCTAGGCCACATCAGTCAGAACCCAGGGAACTTTAGACACAGTTTGCAGTTGTGCAGGTGTCAAGGGGACCACCTTGCCTCTCTAGGGAGGTGCTGCACCCAGAGGACCAGGGACTCAGAGACTGCACCCAGAATGTACTTTTCTGCCATCCTTCGCTTGTCTCATCTCCCTGGCAGGTTCCAACTAAGTGCATACTGAGCCCAGGGCAGCTTAGTTCTGGACGGTGGTGACTACAGATGCTGTGGACAGTGCATGGACCACTGTGAGCCAGATTCTAGACCGTAGTATCCTTGATACATTTACCACCCGGCCCGTCAAACAGCCACACATAGAAAAAGATTCCATCCATACCCCGCGGAGAACGGAAACCCCTGACTTCCAGTTCATAAATCATAGAGTTAAATTCACCCTGGGGATTTCACTGCTCTGAACTCAGCATACAGGCATAAAACACATTTGGTTCTCACAGGAGAGCCCGTTTTTGTGTTATTACTTCAAGGAAAGGGTCACTCAATTTTTAAAGCATCTGGTTTGATTTCTGCTATGATTCATGCTCTCCAGCACCCAGAGACGCACTTCACCCTGATATGTTTCCTGCACACAAAAGCGTGTCTCGTCTCTGCAGCTGCAGGAGGGTGACGCTGGCATTTAATGTACTCAGAAACATCACAGGGCACGAGAGCCTAGGCAAGGGACCAGAAAGCCAAAGCAGCTTATTCAATACGTAAGCAATTATTGTGTTACCAAGTTCTGATCTCAAGGTAGAATTCTTCTCCTTTTTATGAAAGGCAAGACCTTCCCCCAGGGCTGGGAGAGTAAGAGAAAAATGCTCCCAAATATGAAGCCTGCGCTGATACTCATTCTTTTGTATCATTTTTATTCTGTATTCAAGCACCTCACTGATATTTCATTCTACTGAGAAGGAGGCTATAAAATTTTTATTAATGTAATAAAAGAAAAAAAAGAAATGAAGATGATTTGTCATAATTGAGCTAGATAAAATGAATTCTTGTGATCTTAATGTAAGAACAGACTCTAATCTCTAAAGGAACACTGAATTATGGAAACATGATTTTTACTAACAGAACCATCCACGCCTGCCATTTCATCAGTGCGAACGGTAATTCTGGGGGCTGTAGTGGCTGCCACACTTAGTTCTGTCTCAACATTCTCTCCTGAGGACAGCTGCTCTCAGAGCTTTGCCCTTCCTGTGCCATCCAGGGGCTTCCTGTCCCCTTGATGGCCAAAGCCCCATTCCTCACGTGGGCTCTGATGGGGAGCCATGCTTACACCCTGACATGGAAGCTGCTTCCTTTCATGAATTAAAATCAGGTAGATCTATCCCCAAAACCCAAGAAGGGAGGGGAGATGAAGCTCGAACTCTTTGCCACGGGATACGATTTTGTGTTGAAGCCTGCAGGCCTCGGGCAGGGTCCCTGGCAGGTTCGGCACAGGGAGCGCTCAGCAGGCCCCACCCAAGGCTGCGTCCACATCTGGATTCCCACAGCACAGCTGTGCAGCTCCCAGGTGCCCTGTGCAGCTCCCAGGTGCCCCGTGCAGCTCCCAGGTGCCCCGTGCAGCTCCCAGGTGCCCTGTGCAGCGGGAGCAGCGGGGAAAACAAAACTGCTCGGGAGAGCCCTCCACCAACAGACCAGTGCTCAGCTCAAGCTGGCTCTCTTCCAAGAGTGCACAGCCGGGCAACTGCCTTAGCCTGAGAAAGTGCCTGAGATCTCGGCCCACAGGAGCCCAGGCCCCGGCCCCCCGGCCCCAGCCAGTTATCCATGGAAGTGGCTCAAGGCTGACACTTGGATTGACTGCTTTGCACTAATTTACTTCACCTAGATTCCATTTATCTGCTGAGGATGCCCCGGCGGCAGCTGTAACAGGAATGTGCGTCGCACACACACGCAGGTGGAAGCCGCTGGGTGGGAGGCGCAGACGCCACCGGGGAGCGCGCGGGGCACAGCTGGGCTCAGAGCCTGGGCGGTCCCCACACCTGCTGCTCTGCTGGCCACTCGCCATCCCTGGGACAAGTCAGAGCACCCTTTCTCCTTTAGCGCTGACCTTCCGAAGTAATAATTAAAGCAGAAGGCCCGTGCCACCCACAGAGCACGTGCAGCAACGGGGCAAGCGAGTTTGACCACATGGCCTTTGGTCTCTCAACATAACGACCTTTCTCCAGAGCTTGGCCACCCTGGAGCCGAGCACTGTCATCAAAGGTGCCGGGTAGCTGCACTAGGCAAAGAGGGAGTCAGAAACGGGAAGAAAGAGCAGCCAACTCATTTACTGTCCACAGGGGTCCAAAGGGCCACAGAGGCTCGGCGTGGGCCGCTCCAGTTGTGTAGCAGAGGAATCTTCATTCTCCCTGTCCCGCTATGGGCTGGGGCGGACACCCGAGGGTCCTGATGTCTATCAAGTGAACGCAGGGATAGATGAGCGTGCGGACAGAAAGGTCCACTAACACTGTGGTGAGCCAGGGCCCGCCCAGAACCCAGAGGAGCAATGAGGGCGCAGCGCACTCAGGGCCGCCAGTCACACGCCACAGTAGAGCTGGTTGGCGAAAGAAGCAGGACGATGGCTTCGCAGGAGCCGGGGTGACCGTGCCCTGCCTGCAGCCTTGGCCTTGTGCTGGAAAACAGCCGGGCTCGTCTCCGAAGCCCGGCTCAAAGACGCCCGAGCAGCCCCAATCCAATTAAACAGGGGACTAGCAGGAGGAGGTCTGCTAGGAAGGACCATCAGGGCTTCTTTTCTTAATGAAAAACAGCATAATTGCGGGTCACACGGCTCCTTAATCTCACATTAAACCTAACAGATTGCTGACTTCTCTGGAGCACGGCAGGCCCGGCTTTCCATGCCATGTGCTTAATTTTAGGTCATTATCCTTTATTATGTGACTGGTAATCCTTAAAGCCATGATTCTGTCTGGATATTTGGCCAGGATTGTACTCAGTGACATGGTTTCTACCTCTAGGAGTGATGGTTTAATTGAATGATACAGCATGATTAGATGTTTAAAGATTACCTACGAGGCTTTCCCTTATAACTGGCAAACTTCTAATAGGTGTTTTCTTCAACACTGCTTTAAGATCACTACCGTGTTTAGTTTAGGATTCTGCTTCTACAAATGAGAGACGAACAGCTTATTGTCACGGAGATTTATCGAGGCACTACGAAAACGCCCAGGCTCGTCTCCACGGCAAATGACCTCAGCCAGCTCCCTGAGCTGCTCTGCGCCCGCCTTGCCTCACCTACAGACAGGCAGGAGGGTGGCACCTGTGCTGGAGGGGGGCGATGCTAGCATTTGCCAGTCACAGCTGGAATGCAGGAGGTCCCACGCGCCAACAGGACTGCAGCCAGCACATCTCTCTCCCCCCAGAAACAGCTGTGGGTGGCACTGAGCTGTCCAGGCCGCGGATCCAGGGACTGCTTCACGATATGTAAAATGTCTCTGATCTGGAAATATAAGACATACCTTAAAATAGTTACGTTGTCTTGGTCTCAATGCAGGATTGTAAAAATCTAGTAAATATTATTAGTGGTCCCTCTGACTTCAAGAAGGGATATGGATTTGTAAGCCTTTAGTGATATCTGTGACCAAATAAAATCCCACCCTGTCACCTGTAATTCTTGTTCTTTTTCCTAATAAGAGTACTCAATACGCAAGGAAGGAAAACTGGATTCTGACAAAGAGGACCAGAAGATGCAGATAACTCATGGAAGAGTTATCCTAAACAGCTTCGTTCTGCTGCTACAGTAAATGGGAAGGATAACACGCTGATACCCTTCAGGAAACAGAGCAGTGGCCTCTGTAAAGACCCCGACTTGGGTCTAGAAGTTTAAATTATTGTTTGTGAACAACAAAGTTTCAGATTATGGATACAGTTAGAAATCTCTGGGTATGTCTCTCTGTGTGTGCATATGTGTCTGTGTGTACCTGTGTGTGTGTCTGTGTGTGTCTGTGTGTCTATGTGTCTGTGTGTGTGTCTGTGTGTCTTTGTGTCTGTGTGTCTGTGTATCTGTGTGTCTGTGTGTCTGTGTATCTGTGTGTCTGTGTGTCTGTGTGTCTGTGTGTATGTGTCTGTGTGTGTCTGTGTGTCTGTGTGTCTGTCTGTCTGTGTGTGTGTGTATCTGTGTGTCTGTGTGTATGTGTCTGTCTGTCTGTCTGTCTGTGTGTCTGTGTTTGTGTGTGTCTATGTGTCTGTCTGTCTGTCTGTCTGTGTGTCTGTCTGTGTGTGTGTGTATCTGTGTGTCTGTGTGTATGTGTCTGTGTGTTTGTGTGTGTGTCTGTGTGTCTGTCTGTCTGTATGTGTCTCTGTGCCTCTGTGTCTGTGTGTGTCTGTCTGTCTGTCTGTGTGTCTGTGTGTGTGTGTATCTGTGTATCTGTGTGTTTGTGTGTGTCTGTGTGTCTGTCTGTCTGTGTGTGACCGGGGATTGGCCCTGGGGCCCTCACTGAGCTCCATCCACAGCCCAGAAGATCAAAGTCTCTTAAATGATCAGATGCCGCCTTCCATATGTGACAGGAAAATGGATCTTGCATCTCACTCACGTGCAGTCCTCGGTCCCCGGACATTTTTGTCACCAGTTTCCACTGGTGACACATGTCAGGCTTGGGAAATGCTCAGACCGAGGTCCAGTGCTGACCCGGGGTGCCCACTGGCTCCTTGCTGGTGCCCCGTTCCCACTGCTGGGGACAGTGCAGTGAGCACATCGCAGCAAACAACCACAGTCAAAAGCTTTTTTATCTGAAATACAGGTTAAACCTGGGGAAGAGGAGTATGCCTAAATCCATCTTAACTAATCCTGCATTTTAAAAAAGTTTAACTTGATTTATTACGAAAAATTTCTGGTTTCTTTGCAGGATAACAAGGGGCGGGTTAGACTACCTTAATATCCAACTGTGGCCATAGCTAAAGACCAGGACTGACTTGACCCAGATAATCCTCCAGGTGCTCCCCACTCTCTGCGCTCAGCAGGCTCCGGCGTCCGCCAGCTCACCGCACAGGTCCGCGCTCTGGGGAAGCAGCCCCGTGAGTCTTAGAAGCGCGTGCAGGTACTCACTCGGCAGCAGGTGTTTGCTGCTGGGCTTCACAACGCATGGCAAGATGGACTGTTCAATGGTTTTATCACGAAGGAACAAAGTATCAACTTTTCTAAATGGACTCCTTCACACACAAGAAAAGAAAAATACAAATAAAGCAGAGACAGAGAGACTTTAATGAAAATAAAACAGAATCATAGTGAAAAACATGATTTTGCTTGTGTATTAGTGTGCAGATTTAGCAACATCAGCGATAAATGTTAAGGTGCCGATCACCTATGAGAAGGAGGTGGCAAGACTGGCGAGCAAAGTAAACCTAAACCACTGTTGGATCTGAGAGACACACCAACCACAGAGTTAAGAAAGATTAGACATAAAAGGTTAGACAGGATATAAATAAATCAAAAGACAGCAGCAGTCGCAGTATATCCAACAGGGTGGAGTGGAAAAGAAGAACAGTAAATAAAGCCTCAGAGCGTCTATTTTATGATGCTAAAGACTACAAACACAAGGAAGGGCTTTCCATCACTGAGGTATATGTGTATAGCAACATAGTTACTTTAATAAGGCGGAGCCTTCAAGAAATGCAAAAGAGAAAACAAACACTACTAACAGGCAACCTTAGCACCTTTCCCTCACTCTAAGAAAGACACTGAGGACCAGGTCATCCTTGGAAACCTTCACAGATCAACAAGATATGTCTGGTAACTTTGAATGTCAATGAGACACGGACACCTCCACGAGGGGCCACACGCAGCCTCCACCGAAACTGGCCGCATTTGAAACTCCAAAGCGTCTCCCGATATTCCGAAGAATGAGCCAGTTCAAAGGTCCTCCTGCTCACAATGCAATAAAAGCAGGAATTAGCATGGCTAACAACCAAAGAGATCTTTCTACTCAGAAAATTTTAAAACACATTATAAAGTCACTCTTGACTTACAAGGGAAATTCAACACAGAACCGCAGAAGTTTTTCAGAATTACAGTAATGAAATCATAATATGATGGAATCAATTAATACAATTAATCCAGTTATGAAAGGCCATCCTAGAACACTAAAAAGCTAGTTAATAAATGTAAAAATCAATTAAGTGGCCAACTCAAGAATGTAGAAAACAATAATGTAAACCAAAAGAAATGAAGAAGGAAGGATTAATAAGGCAATAAGTTAGAAAACAATGAAACACAAGAATTATGAAAGAAATACAAAAGGTACTTTCAACAAAGTAATCAATAAAATCAATAAACTACTAATAAATCTAATCATAAAGTAAAATTCACAAGTACATAAACAAAAATGAAAAATGGTGGAAGAATTACTAATATAAAGGAAATTTAAAAATCATAACTAATTACAGTCATATCAATCAACTGAAAATCTAGATTAAGCAATTTTTTTGGAAAAACCAGTAGTCATCCAAAGGGTGAATTAATGATTACTATAACAGAAATGGGCAGAAAAGTCACTTAACAAAAATTAAACACCAATTTATGTAAAAACATTGAAGAAAATAGGTTTGCTGGATATCTGATTAAATAAAGTATATTTACCTCCACTCCAAAACCAACTTCGAACTTAATTTAGAAGCAGCACTAGTTTTCCCATCAAAATTAGACCACAAGGGTGCCCACTACTCCTAACTACTACTTACTGTGTCAGAAATACTCATACAATGAAGCCAAATAATAGTTACAAAAATGGAGGAAGTAAAACTACTTTTTATTGGAAGATCTAATTACGTATCTGGAAAACCTAAAGAGTCATGGAAATAAACCACTGCAAGCAACATGATAACTTCACGATATATAAATTACTAGCTTTCCTAAATGAAAACACATTCCAGTTAGAAGCCACAATGACAAAGCAGCACCTCTTCATAAAACTTTTTAAACAGGACATTTCCCAAATCCACGCGGGAAAGTTCGAGACCATCTCACAGGGCTCACGGCCTCTCCCGTACGGAGCCACTGAGAGAAACTGGATTCCCTGATTCTTCAGATCAGCCACTAAGGCATGAGGACAAAACACATGGAAGCAGCCCACAGGCCTCCCCAGGGACGCCTCCCCTGGGTCTGAGGAGAATCAGGGCCTCGCCCTGGGCTCGCCATCCAGGGCTCAGCACAGGTGCTGCTGGAGCAAACAGACCGACACCGGCTCGCAGAGTGTTGGGAGGCGGAGCTGCTTCCTGAGTGCTGAGTACCGAGTGTCCGAAGCAGGCAGAGCACCGGACATGCTAGCACTGTGACCTTGTGGTCCAGTGACCAGTGAGGGTCCCCGGCGAGAGGGTGGACCATGTGACGCATGACCTTTGCGTCCCTCAGGTGGCAGCGGCCCCAGAGCTAACCCCTGACCCTCTACCCTAGGACGTGCATGGTGGGGTGACAGAAACGGGGCGCCTCCAATGTCACCTGCAACGAGGATGGCACTTGGTTCTTTTGGTCAGCAACCTGGACCTTGGGGTCTCGGGAGTGACCTGCTGAGCCAGGCACCTGCCCGCCCTGGCCATCCTGCGGCCACAACCGAGTTCTCTGTGGAGGGGCTTGGGCAGGTGTGGAGGTGCCGTGGCATCGAGGTGGGTGGATGAAGTCACTACTGTCTCTGCTGGGGACTCAGAAAGGGACAAGGCAGCCCTGGAGGACGGGCAGCAAAGGGAGGAGAAATGTCAGAATCCCCAAGGTGCACGCAGGACAGTCGCTCAAGCTGTTGGAACCGGCCGCTTGGCACTGCCGGCTGTATACTGGACGCAGGGCCACCGTGTCCAGTGGGAAGTGACAGGTGTCAGCGGGGGCTGGGACGTTCGGCCTCCTTGCTTGCTCCTTAGGGTCCTTCAGAGCTGCGCACTGGTCATCACCTCCAGACGACCTCTGACTCTAAATAAAGCCCCGTGTGGTGGCCGAGCAAGTCCTGGCCTCTCTCTAAACGCTCCGTGCGCCTGCGTAAGTGCTTGGAAAGAGCGGGCAGTCACTGGGGCCACCGTGTCCCCGCAGGAAGCAGTGCTGCGGGCGGAGGGAGGCGCTGCCAGCTTGCTCTCCAGCACACTCGGCCCGGGGTCCTGGGGTACGCGCGGCCATGTGCAGAATTCGGCCGACTTCAAAGAGCAATTTTGAGGAAAGAGGGTTAGCCACCAAAAGGAGAAAGCAAGGCATGAATCTTTGATGAGCTGCGTTTACTAATTTATAAAGGCAGTGGGAATTGGTGTGAGTTTAAAAAGCAGAAGCTGAAGAACTACCCGGAGTGGATGGTAATGATTTTCTGACCATATCGCAGGCTGATCTTCCTGTGTGTGTGGGGGTAGCCTGGTTGTGAAGCGTGACATATTGTTGGACAGCTTATAGGTGATTTTAAGATGTTTAAAACTAGCTCTGGCTACTTAAAGATGGGCAGCCATTTGCTGGATGGGGTTGGGAAGTCAGCACAGTTACGGAGAAGACGCTTTGAGAGTCAGCAGAGACAGATGTGCACAGGCAGGGACCTGAAAGGGGCTTTGGGGTCATCTTGACTCCCACACACAGGCAGTGACAATGACAGGGAAGGAGCCCCGGAACTTGGGAAAATGTGGAGAGCAAAGAGGTCACAGCTGTGTCTGTCTAGTACGGACGCTGCTGCTCTGTGAATCCAGGGGACGCGGATTCCTTTCACTGCACTGTCACACATGTCTGAGGACCCTGGCATGTCAGGCCTGCCCAAGTCCTGGCAGGGAAGACGCAGCCACAGGGACAGACGTGGCAGCCTGAACTTCCGTGAGAGGGTCACACATGGGTGCCAAGCAGGGGAGCGCTGAGCACCTGACTGTCCCCACAGGCTGGGGACCACGCTGCCTCGGAGGAGTGCAGGAGAGAGACTGCGCAGGGAAACTGCGTTCAGGGCCAGGTCTCCATGAGGCCTGCTGGTTGACACACGGGCCCCTGACCTGCACTGTGTCCTCTCTCCCCTGGACGGCTCTGCGTGGTGGAGCAGCACTGCGGTCAGCGTGGAGGGAAGTGGCTGGCGTGGAGCTCCCAGGACCCCTTTATCTGCATGCGAGTCCCTGGCCCAGCCCCGCCCTGGGCCTGCAGAGGCAGTGTGCCCGCTAGTGCCCACCCGCTTCCCGTCATCACATGCAGAGCCTTTCCTGGATGAATGCTGCCACCCTCCTTCGTTCAACTGAGCCAGAAAAATGCAAGGGTCCCTGAGCCCATGCATCGGCTCTGAACGGCGCTCAGGGCCAGGTCTCGCCTCAGCCCACAGCCTCGTCCCCTCGGGAACTTGACCGGGGACCTAAGCTTCTCTCAGAGGTTAAGACAGTGACACATCTCAGACTGCAGGGCCGGGGGCCGGGGGCTCCCCCATAACCACTGAACCCGAAGTTAGCTCACGACGGTCACCAGGCAACCCAGAGGAGAAGGAGGAAGCATGGTTGTGCTCCTAGGAAACCTCATTTAGAGCAACAGCAGAAGGCTGGGTCGGCTCATGGGCTGTGGTTTATAGCGCCCTGGTCTTGACCATCAAACTAAAGGCTGAGCCCAGGGCCCTGAGCACAGTGGCCACTGTGATACCGAGAGCCCGCGCAACCTCTGGCCCAGTGCTGTGACCTAAAACCCCTGCCTGCCACTTCCTAAGCATGGAGGGCAGAGCTTCCTCCGCCTCCACCCTCCCAAGGCCCATCTCACCCCACCCTAGTCCTAAAGGGAGGAGTGATCTGGCTGCTTCCATGGGAAGGTTCTGGAAAGAGCTAGAGCCTTCTGTGAACACATGGTCTCCCTGGATAAACTGCACCCCCAGGAGAAGTGCTGTGGGTGCAGCTGAAGAGAGAGAAACACCCTCGACAGTCAGGTACATCCACCCTGACAGGTGCACGGCCCGGCACATGCACGTGTGGTCTCCACAGCTGTGGAGCTGTGGAGCGTGCGGTGCAAGACAACTGGGAGGCACACAATACGCACACAAACAACGTGACAACGAGTGACCAGAAAGGAAATCCAGGGTGCCAAGAGACTAAGCAGCAGGGTGACCCGAGGTCATGAAAGGTGGGCAGAGGGCGGGGTCAGACATGTGATGGGAACAGGCTGACTGGGAACCCCGCCCCACCGTGGGCCTGGAAAAATCCCACGGCTGGACAGACCTAGGCCGGCCGGGGTGGAGGACGGAGGGCCAGCAAAATGGGAGCCTGGAAGGCGGAGAGGCGTGGCCAAAAGTAGCCGTGGGGGTCAAGGAATGACAGCGAGGGCCTGGTACAGCCTGCTCAGGGTTTGCCACTGTGTCCTGAATTCCATAATGCATGAAACCATGTGTGCGGGGTAGTGCGATTACATGTACAGGCTCCGATGAAACTGGATCAAACCCGCGCGCCACCTGCCTCCTCTGGACTGCGCCCCCATTGGCAGCTGGCTGCGGATTAGGGGCACAGGGACGGCACGAAGCCGCAGGCCGACTCCTCAGGGGCTCGGGTTCCCGGGAATGCACCGGAGACCATCCCTGTGAGCGTGCTCCTCCAGGTAACGCTATCCTGATGCCGCGCACAAGTCAAACACAGAAATGAAAGCCCTGCTGCGGAGCTGCCGTGGAAAGCGATGTTTAGCAGCGATGCTCAACAAGAGATGTTTAGCAGAAAGTGCAGGAACCCAGAGGTGGACAGCCACAGGTGGACACTCCCCTGAAGAGGCCCAGATGGTCCAGGAAAGGCATCAGTCAGGCGGTGGTAAAGCAGCTGCAGTTCATAACTCAGACAGGAAGGGAGCTGGGAACCCGCAGAGAGCCACATGGACACAATCCGCCGGGCTGCAAGCCTCTGCCCTGCAGGCGGTTGGCCCCCCGCATAGCCCAGCAGCCCTGCAAGATGCGGGTGAGGTGACCTTTCGGGCCTCTGCTGCTGAGGGTATTCAGAGAAAGCAGAGGGCCTGTTCGGAATGATGGGCAGGTGACACCTTGCATTTCAGACTGTCCTCGACTGAACCGTTCCACTTCTGTGTGTGTGTGTGCGTGCGCGTGTGTGCAGCACGGAATACCGCATTCAGATGGGCTGTGGGTGTGTGTCCAAGCTGTAATTTCAACTGCTCAGGGTAGCGATGCTTCCCTTGGCTCAAGAATGTCACGGAGTCACCCCTGTCTGTCTGCCAGCCTGTCAAAGTTGCTCATCACATGCGGTGGCACAGAGCACACGGTCACATCTCACGTGTCTGCTTCCAGGGCAGGGCGGACGCGACCTCTGACTCCCGGCTTTACGAAGGATGAAGTGACTCTTTGGGAATGCTGCTGCATGGCCACTCAGTGTGTTATGGAGCCCTCGCCCATCTTCTCCAGTGCTATGCGTTACCTGTGTGAAGCTGGCGTTACAGCTCAGGGCTGGACGTCTATTTCCAAATGCATTCTCTATTGAGTGGAGTTTAAACTGCTTCTTTCATTAGGTTTTATGAGACGAAACATAGAGAAAAGTGAAGCGCCTAGAAAATTCTTTCTCTTGGTGATGAAAATCTATACACTACAGAGAGGCAGAAGAATGCTTCCAAGTACCTTCCTGGTAGGAAGGTGTCGCACTTTATCTGTCATTTATTTGTCTCCCGAAGCAGATATTCACCAGTGAGAATCAGGTGCCATCTGACCCCACAGGCACAACCCGAGACTCTGCACAGCACCTAAGTCTCTAGGAAGTGCAGGAGTCCAAGACAACAAGACAACAGTTTCACCTACTGTTAGACTCAGTGTCATTTAGATCTCTGGAAAGTTTGCAGAAAAAGAAAGGAGAAGATAACATAAATGGTTTCTTCCACAGGTCCCTTCCACAGCCAAGGATTCAGAACACTACATTTTCAGACAGAGAAGGATAAAATCATCATGCCCAGGAAAATGAAGACATAATTTTGGCAAGACAGTAGCTTCGTCATTAAAAAATTCAAACAACTAGAATACGAGGTCCTCCGCGCTGGCAGATAAAAGGTCAGACAGCAGTTCTGAATAATAAATGGATCTGCTGACCTCCTGACCCGAATCTGGCAGGGGGAGTACTTCCCCTTTCAGCAGATGTGATGGCACACGTGCACGCGTGCACACACACACACACACACCAGAGCCTGGCTCTGAGTCGCCCCTCCTGGTCCATGCACCGTGGTGTCTGTGTGTGGGGCAGGAGAGGCTGGGTGGAAGGAGGTGCGTGTGGCTCTGTCCCTGCTGTCCTTGGAGGGGGACACCTTTCCTGGCCCCAGTGTTTCCATTTCGCTCTTAAATTTACTAGAAACCTCAGCCTCGGCCAGTGTTTTTCTCCAAGTTCAGATTTCCTTTATTAGCTTATCACTGCCAAAACAAACTTTTTTAAAGAGCTCCTTTGGCTCTGTGGATCCCATGTGTAGCCTCAGCTGCCCTGGGCTGAGACGAGGGAGCTGGACGTCCCGGCCACTAAGCTGTAAGGATGCTCAAGAGATGACAATTATTTTAAGCATGTGGGCTCACTTGACTAACAGCTCAATGCAACCTAGAGCAAGATATTCAACAAAAAATGAGGGCAGAGAAATGGCTTTAAACTAAACTCTCCACCTTTATAATTGCAGTATTTTCAATCTTCAAATTGCTTTTGGGAGACTCACTGGTTACGAAGATGACTCGGTGAATGACTACATTCTTTTAATAAACATCCTATGTCTAATTTTGGCACCTTTGATTAATAGCGTACACAGTGCATTTAATCTGTGTTTACATGGTGTTTCTTTTTAATGCAGAGCATCAGAGGTCTGGCCAAATTCCAGTCCAGCTGGTCGCATTCACCTCACCAGTCTCCTTCCTGCTTGGTGGAATGGATTTTCTCCTCACTCCTTGCATGAGATCTCACCCAGGGCGGAGAGTTGAAAGCGCTGTGGTGGCACAGCAGTGCCTCCCCATGGACCCGAAGAGGAGGAGACAGGGTCCGAGCCCATTTGGGCTGTTTGCCGCAGTAAGTTCTGAGAACAACCTTCATAACGGGGACCTGCAGAAACCCTCCCCACCCCGGGGACCTGCAGAAACCCTCCCCACCCAGGCATGGCACAGTCCGTGTCTGCCAAAAACACCCCAGAGAACACAGCGGCGGTAAACGCTGTCCCCGGCTTGGCTTTCAAGCTTCGTGATTTTGTGAGCTAACGCACATTGAGCAAACTCATGGGCTGTGGGTGTCCCAGGAGTGTCCGGGGTCCTGTGAAAGCGTGCTGCCTCTTTCAGACTGTTTTTTGCGTTGATTTTTTCTTTTTGAGGTACTGGGGATTGAACTCAGGGCCTCTGCACTCAGCTACATTCCCAGCCCTATACTTATTTATTTAAACTTTGTCCACTGTCTCACTAAGCCTCTAGGTTGCCTCGGCTGGGCCTGAACTTGTGCTTCTCCTGACTCAACCTTCCAGAGTTCTAAACCTGTACCCGTGGGCACAGATTTTCAAAGGTAAAGCGTCCGACTTAGATCTATGGTGAGGTCACATCTAATTAGCACTGTGGGACAGCACTGCTGCCCTGCCGCTGGACTGTGAAAATGAAGTGATACTCAGGAGTACCCCGTCCATGGAAGCATCCAGCCTTTCTTTTTATTGAACCTCACTGCAGCCTTCTGCGGAGTACATTCAGTGCTCTCCAACCGCCCTTCGAACAGAGAAAAAGGAACCACAGAACCACAGCTCCATCTGCACCACGAGCCGCACGTCCAGATGGGAGAACGAACGCCTGCCCCTGCTGCCTCCGAGCCACGAGGCACAGCCACGCACAGGCCTTCCCTGGCACTACCGGGACCTGGGTCCCCTCGCTGAAGGACGGCTGGGCCCCGCGAGCAGGTGTCCTGGGAGAGCCCGGGGCACAGCTCTGCCTGCAGTGCGGAGCCTTTCCCGGCCCCGGCCCTGGGGTGTGGGGCCGCCTGTGGTGGGGTGCTGGGTAAAGACCCCTTTTCCTCCTCTCACATCCACGTGGGTTCCTTTCCAATGAGTCCTGCCGTGAGGGATGGGGCAGGGAGGAAACTGCCCTGTCCACGCAGTTAAAAATGAACCAGCCCCAGGTTAACAGGACGCTGACCACATCTGACCACATCCAGCTTTACCCGGCAGAGCTGCAAAAGCCAGGCTGGTCTCACTGCTGGGCAGCTGAGCAGGAGCGGTGGACTCCGGAGGCCAGAGGGACGAGCTGCACGCCGGTGTCGGCACTACTGACGCAGCCCCAGGGTCCTTGGCTCTGACCGCACCACCCGAGGCCGCGGCAGACAGAAGCCGGCCCTGCTTGGCGCCTCGGCCAGGCCAGGGCTGCGTGGAGGTGCAGCCCTCCGCTGCCCTTCTAGATGCTTCTCTGCTTTCCCTTTCGGCTCATCTGCCTGCGTCCACCCCCTCCTCCTCCACACCAGGGCCGAGTTTATCTGTGGCATCTCCTGTAGTGTTTGGGTCCCTGTAAATATAACAAACCATCCAAGGTTCCACATGTCCTCTGCTCTCCTACCTCACCTTTCACACGTACACAGATAAACTGGAAAAACTTTTGTCTGTCTCCTATTCCAGCTACTTGGTTCTTTTGCGGGTCCAGGGTTTGCGGTCAAGGGAAATGTTTCTCAGCCCTTTGCTGTGAGCTGTTGGGGAAAAGACAAAAGGTTTCCCACCTCAGAATCTGCGGTGAGCTCCGGAGAAGTGGTCGCCTCCTTGTGTTTACAAAATAAGTGAAGAGAGAAAGGACGGGCCCTGCTTTTGAAAGCGGAACAGGCCGCCGCTTGGTCTGCGTTTCTGTGTTTCCCCGCAGCACGACCCTGCTGCGAAGACAGAATGTCACAACGCCCTTTTCTCTGGAAGACACAGGTTTGGGGGAATGAGTGCCCTCATTTCTCTGTGCAGAAAAAGATTCCCCAGCTTGCTTTTTTGCCAGTGAAGGTGAAGATTTACCCAGGCGGACGAGGGGCCGGAGGAGTCACTGCCCTGCAGAGGAGGCTCCACCAGCAGAGACGGACGGGGGCTGAGCCCAGGTCCGGTCGCTCAGCATGACGGGAGCCGGGATCCGCAGCGCTTCTCCATCTGCACCTCCCCTGCGCAGCGCCGAGTCGCCTCTCCTTCCTCCTCCCGCTCCTGTGTGGGATTCACAGGGGCACTTCTGGAAGAGGCCGGGCCTGGGCCTGGGAGCCGGCAGGCGATGCGCAGCCTGTCCCCGTGTACGGACAGGCGACACTGACGTTTTCACTGTCACCTTATCTATCGCCCCGTCGTCCTGTGGGAAAGGCTGACTTGCCCAGGCTGGGAACCCAGCCCAGGAAACTGCAGGACTCTGAGGAAAGCTCAGGAAGAAACTCGATCGTCTTGGGCGAAACCTCTGCTGAGCGCCTGGGGCACGCTCGGCCGGAGAGCAGGCTCAGCATGACACCCGAGCGCGCAGGCCAGGCCAGGGCTACCGGCGCTGGCCCCAACTGGACAAGGTGGGGTCGGTCGGCACTGTGAGCACAGGTGGAAAGGGCACAGGCACCTAGTCCACACGGGGCCTGGTGCACACATACGCACATACCACTGCACACTCAGGCACACACACACACATACACTAGCAACCTGGGGAGGCGTCTGGGTTACCAGAGCAGTGACACACAGGGGCTCTGCTCTGACAGACAAAAAGAGGGCTGAGAGGCTTATGGGCAGTAAGAAGCTGACCCCAGCACGAGGGAGGCTGCCGGGTGGCTTGGACGGAACCGGCACTCACTGGTAAGCTGACTCGCGGGTATCCTCCCAGCCAGCACAGCAGGCTCAGGCAGCCTGGGCCAAGGGGCACTGTCACCAAGGTCGGAGTGACAGGAAGAGCATGGCCTCCACTTGGAAGGCCAGACTCGCCTTCCCACTCACTCGGTGCAGGGCTGTGGTGCCCAGCAGGAGCACCGTCCCGGGCTTACAACCAGCTCGGAGAATCGAGCGGACAGCAGCCTTTGGTCAGGCAATGAGAATACTCAGTGCAGCCAACTCACCCTGCAAGAGCTGGAGAGCCCTCGGACGCAGGACAGCCAGGAATGAGGTGATGAGAGGTGAGAGGTGAGAGGTGCAGGGTGAGCAGTTACAGGTGAGGGGTGAAGGGTGAGAGGTGAGGGGTCAGGGTTAGAGGTAAGGGGTGAGAGGTGAGGGGTGAGGGGTGAGGAACGAGAGATGAGGAGTAGAGGGGAGGAGTAAGTGAGTGAGTGGGTGAGTGGGCAAGAGGTAAGGGGTGAGAGGTGAGAATTGAGGAACTGGTCAGGAAATGCCATCTCCCATCCAGAGACTGTGTCTCTTCACTTTTGTGTGAAGCTCTCTGGGCCTTGAGCTTATTTAACAGCACCCGAGGTTTCCATGGCAGTGTTACAGCTGAAAAGCCATTATACACAGGTGTAGTAGAAAAACACAGCGAGGACCTGAACTAGGAAGCCTTTTACAGTGAAAGACACATGGCCACCTAGGATGGAACAGGTGTGCTGAGTATCTTGGAGGGATTAGCACAATGAGTCTTTCCCTGTAGCACAGTTTTAATTTAAATACTAATCAAACATTTATGGAAGTTTCTGTGCAATAAGAACACAGTGCTGTGTCCTCACCCACAGTGTTCACCAGGCCAGGCGCCCTGTGACTTCCAGCTCTTCCCAAAGTCAGTGACCACAAAAGGGAAACGTTTCGCATCGGTTCAGGACTTCGAGGCAGCCAGGACAGCACGACTGAAGACCCTCAGGAAAGAGCACTCCAGAGCTGCTGCAGAAGGTGGCGAGGACGAGGGATGAGTGCGTGTGAAGTGGGGAAGAGTCCCGAGGGGGACTGGTGGCCATGTGACTTTCACTGTGATGCACTTTTAGAATTTCGATGTCCACTGTGTTCTGTGACCACACTCCACACACTCACCTCTCATGTCGTTCTTGTCGACCTTTAGATAAGGACCTTAAACACGAGGCTGGCCGAGGGGACAGGTGGTGGAGCTCCCACACACAGGCTCACTGACCGCTGCTCACCAGCGGGCATCCCACAGTCCGCTGCATCCGCTTCCCGCCGCAGCACCTGTAGGTCATCCCGGCCACCCTGTCCTCAGGGCACCTGCACCCCGCCCTCGCTGGCTCACTTGGGTCTCACCACTCTGCTGGCCCAGGCCTCTGTGCGGTAGGAGACGCCTGGACTGCTGATGCAGGGCCAGCTGCGGGCTGCAGGAGGACGCAGCCCGTGGGTCTCTGCTCAGTGAGGAGGTCCTGGCCCAGCCGGGGCGAGGAAGCAGTGGACACTGCTGCTCTTCAGGCACGAGTGAGCCGAGAGCTAAGCCTTGGAGAAGGCTGCTCCGAGTTCTGCTTTGCTCCAGCTGGTGTGAACCTCAGGGGAAAGACGGCGGGGCCTTCCTGCCACACCCGAGTTGTAGTGAACAGCAGGTGTCAGGCCTTGTCTTAGTCACCTCCCTGCAGCTGGCACACAAAACCGGACTCCCACGACGCAGAGGAAGACGGGTGCTTGGGCTCATGGTTTCAGAGAGCGCGCTCTCTGGTGGCTGCTCCAAGGCAGAGAGCGTGGTGGAAGGCCTGGGAGGAAGCCAGCTGCTCGGCAGGAAGCGGAGAGAGAGAAGGGGAACCAGGGGCGCAGACACACCCTCCAGGTCGCCCCCGGTGGCTGCTTCCAAGCGGGCCGCATCTTCTCACCGCACATGCAGCCCGGAACCCATCCGCAGATGACTCCATGAACATCAAAGCACTCCTGCCTCTGAACACCCGAGAGGCCTCTGGGGACACTCGAGCTCTGAGGGCACAGGTTTCCTCCTGGGATGTGAAAAGTGCAGCCGGGCTGCGGCTTGCAGAGGCAGCACGAGCTCAGCATAGAGGTAGGCCTCTCCGTTCCCGGGCTCTGACCCAGGCTCTGCTCCTCCCGGAACGTGTCCTAGGGCTGCTCTCCTTCTGTGATAGAATTTATAGACTCCAATATTAATTTTAATGTTCTATCCAATCTTAATGGCAATTATACTATGATAGTATATCCTTAATTGTCCACGTTTCACACATTCTACATGACATGTTTAATGCCACACCGCCGGGGCCGCTGTCCGGCTGTTTTCAGGATTGCTCGAGCAGACCTCAAACCACACACACCTGGAAGTACAGAACAAGGTGACCCTGAGACATCAAAAGTGAAAGTAAATTCTGAAACACTGCCTCTAAGGTAAACACTATGCATCCAGTTTCATGAGACAATTGAAACTCGATCAAATAGTGTTTCAGGGTTGCTACTCACTCTACAACCTTTAGGGAAATGGCTGGGGGTGCAGCGAGGGAGGAGACGGGTCATTTGATTACCTCGTAAAATGATGATTTAGCAATTCAACACTCCATTAAAGTATGTAATGCAATATTGAATTGATTTCCTAATTTATAAATTCAAAAAAGTTGAAGTCCACTCAGTGGGCTGCTGTCTAAGAGAGGACGATGCTATAATGGATTCCAAAACCTCGCACAGAACCTTTCTTGACTTAATGCAGATTCTCGCTTCTGAGGGGGCTGATCCCAGGCAGGTGAATTCGGACCTGCGGCAGTGCCCTCTGGCCTCCGGACCTCCTTGGGTGGACAGGACTTTTTTACAGTGGAATCAGAAGTGGCTTCATAATACAAGTCTCGTGATGAACTGATTCTTCTCACCTTTCCAAAAAGGGGACGTTTCATTTCTTAACCATGCTCTGCTGTTATTGCAGTTGCGTTCTCAGAGTGTGAGACTCCCGGACGTGCAGGCTGACAGAGAGCGAGCCAAGCTCGAGTGCTTATTTCAGAGAAATACAACAAAGGGCCAGAAATACTCCCAACCGGCCCAGGCGCTCTGCAGCGGAGCCACGCACGCTGCCTGTCCTCCTCCTTCCCGGACTGAAAGACAAGGACTCTGTGGCCGCACCTTCCCCTCTCCCTCAGCCTCGGGCTCCGTGTGTGAACAACCGCCCGCCCGCGATGGAAATGTGCGGGTCCTTTTAGTGTCACGAGTACAATGAGAGGCTAGGTGGATTTTCCTCTTCTTTTTTTCTTTAACGGAATACGTTTTTAGAGATGGGACGAAGCGCCGCCTTCCCGCCTGACTCTCATTTTCTTGGCAGTGTCTGGAGGAAAAGCTAATTTGCAGACAGCTGCAGTATGAGCTTCCTGCTTGGCTGTCATTGACCTCCAGCCTGATCTGAAAGAACCACCTCTTTCAAAGCGAGAAGTTATTCATCGGCTATAATAGCTGCTTTCTGGGCCTCCTGAGCAGAAACCAGCAATTGTGCCAAGTAAGAAGGTTTTGTGATCCCGACTGCTGTTCTTACACTAGAGGACAAAGGCCCCAGGAAACTCACCTTCCGACAGCCGCAGGAGGCAGCCCCGAGGCTGGTGAAGGCCTGGCCCGCGACAGCCGCGGTCAGCGAAGGGGAGATGTGGGGGCGTTTGCTCCACTGGGCTGCGCCTGCCAGTGACCAATCCTAAGGGACAGCTCCTGCGCCGAAAAAGTGCGGCCCCAGAAGTCAGCCGACAGCGGGCCGTGTGCAACTTTAAAATAAAACCACCTTATGAGGAGGGGTGAGAAATATAAGTAATAAGCCTACCGGATCATCATTACAGATAAATAAAAAGCCTCTGATGCTCGCAATTAGTCACAGCACTGCGGGCTGGCATGCAGTCCACGCTAAAGAGACGCGGCAGTGCGCACATCCATCACGAGGCCCCCAGACAGGGTATTGAGCTGTCTGTGCAGACGCGGCCAAACAGGAAGGCTCTCAGCACCCAGCACCGCGCTCCCTGATGGATGGAGCCGGGTGAGGCGAAGCTGTCCGATGGCTTTCTGCAAAATAAAGTGAAGGAACCCAAGGTCTTCTGGGGCGCTCTCTGACCACAGACCAGCAGCCACTTTATTACAGCCCCGACCGACGTGCTGGCCTTGCTCCGCTCCGCATCCCGCACTTCCTGACACGCACGCTGGCCGACGTGGGCAGCCTCCTGTAGCCCAGCTCTGCCCTCTTCGCTTTTACAAAACAAAACAGGACGGGCTTGTGGGAAAGGTCAACAAACCGCACAGCTTGAAAGCACAGGTGCCTCTCCTGCGCCTGCCAGTAACTCTGTTTCCCGGCGGTGACCCTCACCACCACCCTGCCGTTTCCTTCTCCCCTGCCTGCAGATGTGCAAAGGGGCACCTCAACCGGCAGGGCAGACCTCTGCCTTCCTCTCACTGAAAAGTCCCGATGCTGGACTAGTTCACTCTTGGGCGTCTCATGTAAGCCTGTTGGTTGCTTTTGGTAAGTTTCAGTGAGTAGGATCTAAGGCAAGACCATTGCTAATTGAAAAAGGAAGGAAGGAAGGAAGGAAGGAAGGAAGGAAGGAAGGAAGGAAGGAAGGAAGGTAGGAAAGAAAGAAAAAGAAAGAAAGAAAGAAAGAAAGAAAGAAAGAAAGAAAGAAAGGGATGAGAAAAAAAAAGAAAGAGATGTGTTCTGGAATTGTTATTTTGGAAGACTGTATTTCCCCACACTATTTTCTTACACAAGATATCACCAGAGTTCTTTGTTTGGACATTATGAATCTTCAAGTTCTATTCTTTTCTTGGCATTTTATGGCTGTATTATTTGGTTTTCAGTGTCAGAACACTTGGGAGTTTTACCTTTCAGCATGAGGACACTGGTATAGAACATTCAACACAAAGAACATTTGCTAAAATCAACTCTGCTGAGGATACATTTATTTCTAAAACCAAAATGTGCCACCAAGGTCTAATATTAGATCGCCTGTCTCTCTAGAACCTTAGGGATTAGATTCTATTTTTGAATGTCCTGAGGAAGCAAACAGAGGTACTGGAAGCTTTTAGCCCATCCAGAACCCATGTCCACAACTGAAAGGTAAACGCAGAGAACCAGCTCATTACAGAGCAGGCCTTCCGTGCTGGGTCCACGGGCAACGCGGGGACCTCAGCCTGTGTTCCGCCACCCGCCTTGGCCCTGGTCTCTCTGGGGTGGAGAGCAGAGGGTGCTCCTCTCTCCCTGGGGCCCGAAGCCCTCCCCACACCCGGAGTCACCCGCTCAGCTGTCAGGACCAGCACTGCAGCAAATCCCCAGACGGTTCCTGTGTGACGTGCAGAGTGAAGGCCCTGTGTTAGCCACAGCAGGTCCCCGAGGACCTCTTCAAAGGAGGGGTCTCCCCGCTTCTACCCCGAGGCTGACATGTGGGGAAGGAGAGGCAGAGGGAGCAGGCAGGGACAAAGATGATCAAGATATGACACATACTCATGACAGTGCTGTGCGTGAATGTGACCTTTACATGCAGCAAACACACACCAAGAGAAAACAAGGAAGAAAGAGACAGGAAAAAGACCACGAGGTGCCAGCCCCGACTACTGACACTCAGATTACAATTTCTGACCTGGAACTCAGTGCCAGTCCTGTGCCAGTCTTCCTAGGTGCCACAAAGGTGACGCACCCACGGGTGGGGCTTGATTGCTCAGGACAGCTATGTAACCACTGTCTTGAGCTTGTTACAAGTGCCGCTAGGAAGCTCAGGCAGGCAGCATAAATTTTTTTAGGGTGGTCACGGCACTAGTTATCATTTGATATCAAGAGCAACAAGTAGAAAGTGGAAACCAACACAGCCGTACCGCACGCCTGTCTCTGCGCAAGCTCTTTCTCACACTGTCTCCTCTGACGGTTAAACCAATGCCGTCTGTCCCTTCCACACGCAGGTCCACCACAATCACCATGGCACAGCTGCCACGAGGCAAAGCCACTCTCCTCAGTCTCCGCATATCCATGTGCAGGACCACTCACTTCTGCTTGGTGTGTTCCATTTTGACAGCTCTTCCTGACCCGTGGATTCGTTTTCTCTTGTCAGCGCCTGACACACACATGCAGACACACTACTTACACCACAGTGCCTAGCTGTGCTTTGGAATCAAGGGTGCTGAGCAGTCCTCACACTTTAGTGTGAATTGGAATCGACTGGGCAGTTTGAGAAGCCACAGGCTGCTGGTAGAGTAGGCCTTGGGGACAGTCCTAAGAATCTGAACTTCTAAGAAATTCCCTGCTGCTGCTGCTGCTGGACTTGGGGCTGGAGCCAGTCTTAGAGACACAGGGCTGCATGAGGGTTAGGGATGTCATTATGTCACCCATCTGTATTATAGATGCCTCGGGCTCACTTGTATAAGTGGAACAGTTATGCGTCAATAAAAGCAGGAAAGAAGGGAGAGGAGGAGGCTGGCATTTAAACTACGTTGATTAGAACTGATGACAAAATTTCAAGTAAGAAGTGCTGCAGACTCCTCCAGGGGCTCAGTGGACCCGAGCGTCCATCGCCCCCACGCTACTGAGCCTGGGCGTGAGGTAAGCAACACGCACATTCTCAGGGTCAAAGACGCGAGTGCAGTGACACTTGTTCAGAAACGCACGAGCAACGATGAACACTTTAAGGTGTTGTGCTCTGTGTTCCCTAAGTTATTCAAATCATATCAGGAGATATTTAATTAACCCATGAAATACTTTGCTTGAAGTTATAAATTACTGTGTCAGACAATAAAACCAGGGGACTTTGGTTGAATTTATCTCAGTGATTTATGTTGTTAGTGCCAAACTGAAAATTTAAGATATACATTTGGTTTTTCCTCATCTCTTCTGGAAAGAGATCCCCCAGAGTGCGACAGGAGCCAGGGAGACGGCCCTCGCTGTGCTGGGTGGCGCTCAGGCGGGGTTCTGAGACTCGGCCTCAGCAAAGTCAGGCCTTTGGAGCTTCATGATACGTAGCATTAGCAAGCAGACTAACGTATTAAATTGCAGATGAGGCCTAAAAATGTAAAATTATTTTCACTTTTTTTTCGAGGCCGAAGAGGAAAAGAAAAGGACTGGACTTCACTTACGCTCCTGAAACGAAGCAGGGGCAGCCGGTTATTCTTAAAGGCATTTTAAAGACGTTCTTCACCCACCCCCACCACCCCCAGATGGGAGGCCAGGCTGTTTGCTGAATGATTAATCTAGTAATAGGAATTTCAGCGGGACACGATTCTTCGGACTTCTTTTGTGATATGCAATCCTGTCCCCGCAGAAAGTTGGGGGTGACACAGAGCCCGCGGTCAGCCTCTCCCCTGATTACTTGATGGAATAGTGAGCAAGCGTAAGTGAACTGTGTGTCTTCAATCTTCCCGATCACTTAGGACGGGCATCAGGGCTCGCCATCCATCATCCCTGGCCTGAATCACACGGTGCATCAGCAGTCCTGGGCGGACCTGAATGATGGCAGGAGCCGCCAGGCTGTTCACGGGAGAAACCCTTGTCCACTGACTTACAGGTCTGTGATTAGATTGCTAACATGGCCAACTTGATGTATACGTGAAGGGTCCGGGGAAGGTATTCTTCAGGGTCTCCTGAAGATTAATTTATACCCTTGCAACGCAGACCAATCACAGAGTCAAAAAATATGTCAAGGTGTTTTTCTTGTGACCAAGAGAGCCCAGCTGTTGAGACAGTCATTCATTTATTTCTAGCACCTTTATCTGCATCAGAATCTAACAAACGAGGTATCTAATAGCCATCGTCTTGGTATGGCTAGAACTGTCCAACATTACAGTTCATTGCTCAGAGCTGAATTTCTGGGGAGAATAGTTATATACTCTTATGGATATAAACCTGAAATGTTGACTGTCTCTTATGATTTAAATCATAACATTTAGAAAGTTGTAAATCTGCCAATCTAAAATTTCTGGATATATCTCTCTTTCTTACTTCTCAGAGCAGCATCTAAAGATATCAGGAAATTACCTGGTGGAGACGCTGTGTATTACTTCCTTTCCTAAACTAAAATAATCTGAATCTAAAATTCAAATTTAAGATGGATATGTTGGCATATGACTGTAATCCCAGCACCACGGGAGGCTGAGGCAGGAGGGTTGAAAGTCTGAACTCAGCATGAACTACTTTGGAACTGAGATGCCATTAAAAGTATAAAACACAATTAAAAAGATCTGTGGGTGCAGCTCAGTGTGAAGGCTCTGGATTTAATACACAGCACTGAAAAAGAAAGACGAGACAAGAACTCAAGTTAAAGGGACAGTTTCCAGGTCAATGGCAGAGCCCTAGAATAGAGCAGGCACAGTATCTACAGGGCCTGCTGTTACTTTGGGGCTCTGTGTCCGGATCTGTGGGGCCCCCAGGCTGTGCTTTGCATCAGTCCACATTCAGGCAGAGAGGAGTGCGGTATTTGCTGTCTGTCCTTGGTTTTGTCAGGAGGCGAGTTCCTCCCTTTAGTGTTCGCTGACACTGCTCGCAAGCTGCAGGCACAGCCTCCGAGGGACCCCCGGGCTCCGGTCGCATGCAGGAGCCACCCCGAGGGGCCAGGGGACCGAGGCTTGGGTTCAAGGGCCCAGTCCAGAGCCAGCTCAGGTGCAGACAAGACCCACGCAGGCTGCCCACGGCCACAGAGCGTGTCCCGAGCTCAGGGGCGAGCGCCATGCGGGAAGGGCATCCGGCTGGGTCCTGGGGCAGCGGAGGGTCCTGGGAGGGGCAGGGGAACAGAACAGTGCAGCCGGCGGCCCAGAGCCAGAGGGCCGTTCCAGCCAGAGAGCTGCAGAGGAAGGTGTCCCGGAGCCTGAGTGAAACCAGGTCACACCTCGGCCTCCAGAGGCCCGAAGGAGCCCGCTGACAAGGGTCCTCTTTTGAATACACAATCTTTTACACACATGCAGATGGAAATACATGACCAGGAGACAGGACCCAAGGGTTTTCCTCTGTCCCTCCCCAGCCCTCTTTCCCTTCCAGAAGGAGGGGACCTCTGGAGCCTTTGCAGGGCTCTCACATGTGGGTGCAAGAGCTTACTAATATCTGCAAACACCTCCATGCCAGCAAAGGAGAAGCTTGTGCAGGAGGTTCTGCACCCTGCTTTGCTGACGGCATTTGTGAATGTTGCACATTTTCTCATCCTTTGTCAAAGCACATAGGACATCACTGTTCACACACTCCCTGCTTTATTTTACTGGTCACCTGCAGAGAGATGACCAGTTATTTCCACCAGGAAACAGGAGACAGAACTTTTACCAAAGGGGGGAGAACAAGACAGGGAGAGAGGGGACAGGCTTGAGACCTGCTGTGCGCAGGCACCAACGCCCCCAGGCAAATGCAACCATTCTGTGCTGCAGGAAGGGGTGCACAGAGGAATAAACGCAAAAAACCAGACTCACCCCAGTCACTGCACATGCGCGTGCGCGCGCGCGCGCGCACACACACACGGCAGCGCGTCGCAAGTCCTGTGACTCGGGGTCAGGGTACTGGTGCAGCGCGATGCTGGGTTCTGCTCTGCATGCGCCCAGAGGAAGACAGGATCTCACCGAGCACAGCTGCAAGCAGGCTCGGCCGGGCGCACATCGCGCTCCAGCTGTGTCAGACCGGCGGCGCTGAGCAGTGGTGCCCGTCATCCTGGTCTCAGAAGCTCCGGTAGGCGGCTCCCTGCCACTGCACACCACAGACTCGGGACGATGAATTTATAAAGAAGGAAGGGGGCTGTGAATGAGGTCTGCCTCGGCGAGCAAGTCCGCTCCACAGGGACCTCTGGGGCCACCCAAGACCAGACCGTAGCAGTGGCGAAAGTGGGGCTGCAACACTCAGCACCTTGGCTCTGAGCAGGAGCTCAGCCCGCCGCGCCACCCTGACCAGTGCGGAGAGAAGCTGAAGTCCACGCACCTGAGATCTGACCAGGCAGAGCTGAGACTAGGGAGCAGATGGAGAGGAACACGGGGATTACCACAGACGCTGGGAACCTGAGAGAACTGGTGACCCCAGGGCAAAGGGGATGCAGTGGGGTGAACTAGGCTTGTGATTCCTGGGGTCAGGAGGCAGAGGCAGGAGAGCACTGTGGTCCAGACGCAGGTACAAGCACTACTGGCAGAGGTGTTCCCAGCAGGGGTCTCAGCCTCCAGTGACAGGCAAGCAAAGGCCGAGGAGGGGAATGTGGACGGCAGTGAGGACAGTCAGGGATGCAGAGGAGCAGGGAAGACCAGAGGGCAACGTCATCCCCAACCACACGCAAAGAAATGGCAAAGCGACTTGCAGCCGCTC
>PVJX010021558.1:0-31744 GCA_004027295.1 Dolichotis patagonum | reverse complement strand
GTTGTATTCTCCTTTTTAGTTAAAATTAACATTGTCAATCTATGCTTTAAATATAATGAATTATTTAGAATGGATACCTAGAATGTTTCCGTAAAGAAAATAATTCGTTTCAGTATGTGCTACATTGTAAAAGAACCGGTTCTCTCCACTACCCTAATTATTTCCTCACTGCCATTAATATCCACATAATTGCTTTTCTAACATATATTGAAATGTTTTTAAAAATACAAAACATTTCTAGTGCACCTAAAAATGTGCTAGTTAAGAGAGACTCTCTAACTCTAGGACAGTGTGTGGTTAGTGTAGTTCAGTCTATGGCAGATTTATGTTTCAAAGTTTTCATTCTTCAACCACTGGGTTCCCATTTATCTTTCTTGCCTTCTGAGAGCTGCCATCTAACTGCTCTTGAAAAGGTTTAAAATCTTTGCAAAAATGGATCATGCAGTAGAAGCATCCTTGAAAGGAAATAGTCAATGAATTAACATGGAAGTTTTACAAACATTTTGCAGCAATTTAACTTTTACCTGGAGAGGAGTAGGTTACATTTTGCTTATTGTTTAATTGACTTTTAAAATCAAAGTCTATCAATATGTTTTAAAAGCACTTTTACTCAGAATTCCTTCAAAAATATATCTACCTCTCTGTAGGCTATGGGTGTTATGTCTTAAAAAGGATTTTGTCCCAATTTCATCATCTGTTCTCTATTCTTTTTGTACCTACAGATTTACTTAAAGAGATAAAAACACTTGAAAAAATCAGAAATAATAATATGACTGTAAGTGAACTAAGCTCAAAACTCTCAAGTGTTGGGATTCCATTAAACCAGAAAGCATTGCAAGAAATCCTGAGATTGGCATCTATTGATGGTGAATCTTTTTGAAAGTGCTGTCTATGTTGAGTTTTATGAAGTAGATTATCTGCGTACTTGAGATATTTATAGTATATGTGTACACATATAGTATATGTGTATAGTATATGTGTACATATAGTGTAGTATATGTGTAGTTTAATTTTAAGTTATTTTTGTTACTACATGTTTGCAGTATGTAGTGTTTACATTCCTTGTGTGGAGCTGATACGCGTACATAACATCTTAATCCTTTCTTCAACTCCTTTTACTCACTCCCCCTCCTCTCATTCCCTTGATCCTCTTCTCATTTGAGAACAATCTCTCTCTCTACTTTTCATTATCTAGTTTTTGTTTTGCTCTGTATAATTTTTTGATCAATGAAAATGTTTTATAATTAGAAAATAAAAATGTACATATATATGGTGTACAGTGTTTTTATATATAGTAAAATAAATCTTTATAATTTTTTGTGGTAACACTTGGCATCTACTTTGAGCAACTAAAATATTCATTATTGTTAATTATTGTCACCTTGGTGTACAATAGATGTCTGGAATTTACTCCTGCCATCTAATTGAAACTTTGGATCCTTTAATGAACATCTTCCCATCATACAGCCCCACCCCAATGCCAACCTTTGATACCAACATTTTATTGTTTCTATGAGTTTGGCATTTTACATCCGTGTCAATATTCTGCTATTTCTATGAGTCTGACATTTTAGATTCTACACAGAGGTGAGATCATGCAGTGTCTTTCTGAACCTATTATAATTCACTTCACATACTGCCCTCCAGGTTTATACATGTTGCCAAAGATGCAAGTTCCCTCTCAAAAGAAAGGATAATATTCTGGTGTGCTGTGTGTTGTCACATTTTCTTTACTCATCTGTTGGTGGACACCTAATTCATTCAATATTTTGACTATGGAGGTTGATGCTACAATGAGAATGGAAATGCAGATACATCTTTGATTTTATTTTCTTTCACTGTGTACACAGAACTGGGATTTTTGGATCATATGTAGTTTCATTTTTAATTTTTGAGACTGGAGTGGGGATTTCAGTAGTTTTTTCCTATAATGATTGTACTAATACACATTTCCATCATCAAGTTATGAGTTCCCTTTCCCTTTGCCATTTATTTTTTTCTTTCTGACAAAAGCCTTAAAATTGAGAGATAATCTGAGTCTTACAAACAGAATGAGCTAATTAAAATTCATATTTTTTAATCCTGGAAATATTTTTCAGAGGCATCCTCTGGTTAGCATAAAACTGGTACAAATACATGTATATATACACACCGATATTTAACTACTTAAGCAAAGTGAATCAATACAATTATAATTTTTTTCTTGTTTTGAAGGATTCTAGGTAAGACTTTTAAATTAATTAGTTTCTGTCATGCTAATTTTCAAAAATTATAAAATTTGCCCACCTTCATCTTTTATGGTTGTTTAGTAATTGTTAGCATTGGCACTTTGCCATTTCATAATCCTTCTCTTTGTTTTTTAGAAAATAACAAAATAAATCTCAAACAAATTTTGGAGAATTTTGACACAAGTAAGAGTGCTCCTATAAATAAAGATGAGTCAATCAATATTTTAATTATGTCTTTGTCATAATTTTCATTGGCTTTTGTTATTATTTTTAAAACAACATTTTAAGGTATAATTTATATACGAAAACTACATTTTAAGTGAAATCCATGATTTGCGTAAATGCTGACACATGTACATATTTCTTCTAAAACTATCATTACAATCAAGATAATAAATACTCCCCACCCCCAAAACTGCTTTGTACCCTTGGTAATCTTTCCTGTTTTTCTCCATCTATCTTCCTCATGTTCCCAGGAAACCACTGATCTACTTTTGGTCATATAGATGTATGTTTGCATTTGTAAGAATTTTATACAAGTATATGGGCTCTTTTTTTGATGGCTTCTTTTATTTAGCATAATAATTTTGAGATCCATCAATGTGTAGACTGCATCAATACTTCATTCTTAACACTGAGTAGAATTCCTTTTTAGGTATCCTACTATTGAATATTAGTGGTATATATTATGTTACTTTCAGTTTTTGACTTTTACATAAAGCTACTGTGAAGATTCATATGGACATTAAATGGGAATATGCCTTCATTTCTCTTGGTTAATTACCAAAGAATGGGTTGACTGGACCAATGCTATATGGTACATTTACATTTTTAAGAAAATGACAAACTTTTTCCAAAGTGGCTACAAAAGTTTTCGTTTATTCCCACCAATATCAAAAATGTTTTGGAGTTCCAATTCCCACAGATTCTTACTAATCTTTAATTTTATCCATTCTAATAAGTCTTTAATTTTATCCATTCTAATAAGTGGTGCTGCGTCTCACTTTTTTCCCCCAGTACTGGAGAGCTTCATCCTTGTCCTTTTTATGTTTTGAAATAGAGTCTTGCCAGCTGACTTATTTGCCCAGACTGGACTGAAATATGTAATCTTCCTGCTTCACCCTCCCAGAGTGCTGGGATTAGAGGTCTGTGCCACCGGGCCTGGCTTCTGCCTGTGATTCTATTTTGCATTTATTTATTTATTTATTTATTTATACTGGGAATCAACTTAGCACTTCACTCAGTGTGCCACTGAGCTGTATCCCTGACCCAACTTTGCATTTTCTTATGGACTAGTGATGTTGAATATCTTCTGAAATGTTTACTTGCTATGTGTATATTTTCTCTCATGAAGTTTCTGTTGCTTTTATTTTTAAAGTTGGGTTGTTTCCTTATTTCATTGTATATCCTGCATATTTCTAGTTGATCTGTCTAATGTGATAGCTGAATGTTGAGGTCTCCCACTATAATTGTGTTTATATTTATCTGGTCTTTTATGTCCAGTAGTGTCACTTTTATGAAGTTTAGTGCATTGCTGTTGGTGTGTATATGTTAGTAATTGTTATCTCTTCATGTTGGATTGTTCCCTTAATGTAGTGACCTTCTGTGCCTCTTTTGATCAGTTTTGGCTAGAAGCTCACTTTGACAAAAAAGAGGACAACTACATCTACTTTTTAAAGTTTGTGTTGCATAGAATACAGTTCTACAACTTTTTTTGGTGTATGAGTTTCTTCTTTTGTTAAATGTATTTCTTGCATGCAGCATACTGTTGAAGTTTGTTTCTTGATCTATATTATAGTCTTTTGTTTGGTGAACTTAGACCATTCACATTGAGAGTTATTACTAATAGGTATTGACTTATTCCTCCCATTGCCTTATTTTCCTATTACTGATTCCATATCTTTCCCTTCTACTTAACTGCTCACTAAAACTGTTGTATTCATTGAATTAGACCTTTTGTCCTTGTTAGTTTAATTTTTTTTTTTTTTTTTTTTTTTGGTACCAGGGATCAAACTCAAGACCTCGCACTTGCCAAGCAGGCACTTGTGCCACTGAGCTAAACTCCTGGCCCTTTTTTTTCCCCCTATAGTATCCTTCAGAATTTTTTGGAGTGTTTGTTTGTCAGTCATGAATTTTTTATGTGCTTATATTGTGGACATGTCTTACTTCTACATCAGTTCTGACAGATGGTTTTGCAGGATACATCAGCCTGGTTTGGAAATTGTTTTCTTTTAGAGCTTGAAGCACTTCATTCAAACTCTCTGGGCTTTTAAGCTTGTGTTGAGGAGTCTGCTGTAAATCTAATGGGTCTATCTTCATAATGATTCATTGCTTTTCTATAATAGTTTTTATGATTCTGTTCTTGTGATGGGACTTTGGGGGACTACAATTAGTCATTGAGAGGCTTTTTTATGATCTTGGTTTTGGGGGTTTTATACACCTCACAAATGTAACTCAATTTTTTTTGCCATATTTGGAAAGTCTTCTTTTTTGTTTATATTTTTGTATTTTGAGACAGAGTCTCACTGTGTAGTCCAGGCTGACCTTGAACTCACTATGCGTAGCCCAGGCTGTCCTTGAACTCACAGTGATCATCCTGCCTCAGCCTCCTGAGTGTTACAGTTATAGGTGTGTACCACCGTGTCTAGTCTTTTGTTAGTATTTCTTTAACAGGTTTTAAATGCGATTTGTGCTCTCTTCTAATTTTTCACTAATTCCAAGTATTCCTAGATAGTTTTCTTTGTGTAATCTAGCAGCTGTTGGATCCATTTTTCATGTTTTCTTACTGTTTTTAAAGTATCTCTCATTAATTGGTCACTGGCACCACCCCTGTCTTCTAATTCTGATATCTGTCCTCACATACATCCTGTCCATGCTTTTCAGGGACATTTTAATCTCCTAAATTTCTGTTTGGAACCTTTTTATGAATTGTAATTCTTTTCTATGCTGGCAATTCACGTTTTCCATCATTTTATTTAACTCTGCTAGCTTTCTATCATGTCTTCTGTAGATTCATTGATTCTTGTGTTTATTTAGCTCAATGTCTCTTTCCTTATATATCTGTGAGCTATCCAACACCTTATTGATCTGTATTGTTATTTCCCCTGATATGTTTTTGAACAACTTGGGTGTGTAGTTTTTTTTACTCTTTTCAGTCCCCATAGATCAGCTTTCTAGACTTTCAGTTTTTCAAGGCATTCTATTGACTTTTCTTTTCCATTTGTTTGTTTGTTTGTATTGAGGCTTGTGGATTGATTGTAGCAGAAAGCTTTGTTTCTGGTAAGGAAACTTCATTAGTTAATGTCTGCTTTTCAGTGGTGTCCTCTTGGCATGGCTAACTGTGGGCCTTTGCCTGTGTCCCAAGATCCAACCATTTTTGTTTCTTTGGGATGAGAGGTTGCAGTATATTTGCTCCAGTACCCAGTTCTCCAGGAATGGAGCACAGTGTCTTTAATGGATCCAGGTCAGTTTATATATTGGCACCTCAAGAAAACCAACTAATAGCAAAAGTTGTGTAATACTGGCTCCAGTAAAAAAAAAATCAGCATCTGTCATAGTGTTGAATGCAAACAATCTTGATAAACCCTAAGGTCCAATAATGTGCTACCCTTACCTATGGAAAAGAGATATATACTTATAGTAAAAACACTACACACACAACATATTTACCTACTATTGACCTACAACAAATATCTACTAAATGGAACAGCCTCTGCTAACAGTGGAAAAGGCCTCCATATCAACAGTGTTAACTAATTATCTAGAAATTCAAAAGGATTTGTAGTTATATTTGTAAAGGTCAAAGGTGTGGGGAATCCGAGAATGATTAATTTTTCAAAGTTTTCTTTTTTCACTGTCTGATTCCCCACACCTTTGGCCTCAGTTCTCTCTCTCTCTCTCTTTCTCTCAATCATTTCATTTTTTCATTTTGAGGCAAAATAACTGATTATCTTGGACATGGAGTAAAGAAATTTTCTACTCATTTATTAACTTTGGAAGCATAGAGGTGATATTAATTTAGATAAAGACTTAAAAATGGCCTGGAATAATAGGCATATTATTTTTTCAGAAAATTAGAGAGTAAAAATATTATAAAGACTATGAGATGACTTACAGAACCTCCATTTGCTTTCAGATATATATACTGCCCTCAGTACTGTCAACTTGTTGAACAATGACCAAGTTCACGTAAATGACTTGAAAGATGCTTTCAGTAACTTCAATATTTCTTTAAAGCCTGAAGAATATCAGATGTTAAAAGAAACACTTGACATTAATGGTATATGTAATTACAATAAGTTGATGTTCCCTTGAGTAGTCTGTTTTTTCCCTATTTTTATTCATCACTCCCCTATAATTTTATATTATCTTAATGGAAAAAAATACTCTTAATGGAACAGTTCTACTGTGATTATGAATTTTATATAAAATCTGTTAGTAAGATTAATAGTTTTTAAAAAAAATCTTTATTTTATAGCATCATAAAGTATTCTGTGGTTTTTATCTTACCTCATTAACTAGATTAAAAATTGCCATTAAACCATACTTGCTTTGAGCATTTACTGTGTAAATAATAGAAGGTATTATAATTGTGTGAGAAGGTTGTGGTGAGGTAAAATTGTTAATAGAAGAATAAGAAGTATTTGCTCTGCTTTACCTGAGATATTTGTGACATTCGTTTGACTGAGTGTGAATCCTTAAAATGTTCAGAGAAACTGATAGATAATTTCAAAACTTTGGTAGTTTTTGTGTATGTGTTTCTTATTAATTTAAAATCATGTTCTAAAAGTGTCCTTTTTTATGTTACTAAAAGAGTATTGGCATTGCTTCATCAGTCACTTTGACTGGGGCCTTTGCATGGTACAATTGCAGGGACACATTGCATCTATGTCAAAAACAACTCTTGAGGTTATATTTTGCCCAACATGCATGGCTGTATGTGGCAGACCTCATGTATGGTGCCTGTTATGTGCCAGATATTATGTAATATATAGTGTATTCCAAGAAATATAAAATATTTACTTTTGGAAAACTTTAGTAAGGGAGATAAGATATAAACAAGTATATAACAATATAGGAATGTAATATTCAGTGAATTGTGCAATGTTACATAGACAGAGGTAAATATAAGGTATTATAGGCATATGTACAATAGAAGTGTAACCCACAAAAGTTTGAATAAAGGTAGAGCAGTCTTTCTGAAGGAGCTGATATTGCAGTTGAATTTTGAAATATGAGAAGAATTAGACAAAAATCAGGGATACAGGGGACTGGAAAGAGAGAAGAGAAAATACTCAGGAGAAGAGGAAGTAAAAAGAATTGAGATCTGCTGTGTACATCTACCTATTCTTTCTGATGAATATAATCACTGTGTACTAAAGTTAAAAAAGAAAATACTTGTAAAATTTGAATGTGCACACAAAGACACACAAAAGAACTAAAGGAGGGCAAGGTTGAAAGCAGAGGCACATTTTAGAAGAAATGTAACCTGAGTTAAGATTTGTGAATGTTGAACCAAAGCATTGGCTCTAGCAATGGAAAGAAGGGAACAAATATGAAATTGAGGTGGCAGAACCTCATTATTAATGAGGTTGGGGGAAGGGGCTGACAATATGTTTTTAACTTAAAGACTTCAGGGGATGTGTTTTAATAAGCTAAAGCATAGGAACAGCATCAGGTTTTGTACAAAGATGAGGAATTTAACTTAGGATGTACTGTATTTGTGGTGCTTGTGCACAAATTGTTGGAGATGTGTAATGGACTTTAGCCTAAGCTGTAAACAGAAGCTTGGGAGTCATCAACATACTGTCCATGTACAAGAAAATTCAGAAAAAAATCATGAAGTGTAATGAGAAGTAGGCCAAGGACACAGCAGGGCAGGGCGAATGCTAACATTTAAGTAATGGTGCAGAGAACAGTTTATAAAGAATTTTAATGAGTAAACAATATCATAGGAAGGAAACCAAGAGGAAGCTATACCAATGAAACAAAAGGAAGAAAGACTTCAAAAGAGAATCATTTTACATAGGACAAAAATTAAGAAGTGTTCATTTGTTTGGCAATAACTAGGTAACCTGGAAAGAGCAGTTTCAGTAGTCGTGGAAGCCAGAAGGAGCAGTACTTTGAGGCATGTTGAATAGATAAGTTGAATAATAGCATTTCTTTTTCAGAAGTTAGGCTTTGAAGAAAAAAGAATTACATAGAGGGGAAAGCAGGATCAAAGAAAAGCTTTTTGGTAATTACATGTCAGAACTGGGTTCATTTCTATTTATCCTTTATTATTTGCTGTTTGTACTCTGCCTCACTCACATGAGAAAGACCATATGGTATTGAAGCTGTGTGTCTGGTTTATTTCACTCAACATTATATTTTCCAGGTGCATTCATTTTCTTACAAATGTCTCAAATGTGTCATTCTTTATAGCTGACTAGTATTCCATTATATATAAATACTACATTTTCTTTTATGGATCCAGTCATTTGCTGATGGATATACAGGCCTACTTTCAAGATTTAGTTTTATGAATTGTGCTGCTATAAACATTGGTATGCATATATTGTGGTAGTGTGGTGACTTAAACTCTGTGGGGATGATATCTAACAGGGGTGTTGCTGGGTCATATGGAATTTCTCGTTTCAGTTGTTCGAGAAATCTCCATACAGATTTCCATGAAAGTTGTACTAGTTTGCATTCTCACCAGCAATGCAGGAGGGCTCCTTGTTCATCGAGGCCATGCCAACCTTTGTTATCATTTGCTCTCCTAATGATGGCCATTCTTTCAGAAGTGACTTAGTGTTGCTTTAAGTTGTATTTCTGTAATGGCCAGAGATGTTGAACATTTTTTCATATATTTGTTGACCATTTGTATTTCTTCCTCTGTAAAATGTCCATTTCTCTTCCCCATTTTTTGAATGGGTCTTTAATTGTAGGTGGTTTAATTTTTTTTAGTTCATTGTCAGAGGACTAGATATTAGTCCTCTGACTAAGAAGTACCTGGCAAGGTTTTTTCCCATTTTGTAGGTTGTCTCTTCAATCTACTGATTGATTCTTGTTGCTGTTTCTTGTGTGACTGAGGTTCTGTTGTTTTTTGGTTTGTTTGGTTTTTTTTGGTTCCGGGGATCAAACTCGTGACCTCGCACTTGCCACTGAGCTAAATCCCCAGCCCTGAGGTTCTGTTTTGAAAATCCTTTACTACATCTGTGTCCTCAAGTGATGAATCTCTTGCAGTAGGGAAGTGGCCGAAGGGAACAAGGGTGAGGAGTGAAGAGGAAGGGAAGGGGCAATGAGAGGAATAAGGATGTGCTATGTACCAGAACCTAATATCCCCAATTAATGTAAGCAACTGTATGCTGTAATGTGAGCTAAGACAAATAATATCAACAAGCATGAAAAAGGGGAAAAGGGGAAAGAAAGGGACTTAAAAAAAAAGCTGTAATATGTATACATAACCACTTCCCAAGGTGATTGAAAACTGCATGAATTGCAAACATATAGTAATAAAATTAAAAAACTGTAAAAAAAGAACTGGTTTTAATAATCAATAGGATTTGGATAGATATGGATAGATAACCTTCTGAATAAAAGTGTACACAGTAGAGACAATCATAAGATGCCTTATGGGGCAATAAATAAACCAATAGTAGATGGTTTCTATGTTTCTTGATCTATTAATTTGTCTTTATACTGTTTTATACAGAGAATGGAGAAGTTTCTCAAAAGGATGCCCTTTTAGCATTGAAAAGCAATGAGCGTTTTCAAGACTTTAGAGGTGAGAATATGGGGAAGTTATTTCCAAATGTAGAATATAGATTAATTGGTGAAGTGATGGTCCAGGGGTTGAGGATTTAGCTCAGTGTGTAAGTGCCTGCCTGGCAATTGTGAGATTGTGAGTTTGATCCCTGGTACCAAAAAAAAAAAAAGTGATGGTTTATTTACATGACTATAATAATTGAATAAATGATACACAGTTAATAGTTTAGTTCAGATTAAGGTGAGCTTCTTACTTTCACTGAAGTCTACTTTCAAACATTATCCATTCTTAATTAAAGAAAATCATACGTCTTCCAAAAACAGAAGCTGAAAAGTTGACAGTAAGAAAGAATTTGGTTTTCTGATTAATTATACATTCCCACAGATCATAAGTAAAAGAAAATATAAAGGAATAGTGTAAAAATGTCCCTCTTACCTACTTTCCTATTTTTCCAATTCCAATTCCTATCTCCCAATAATTAACCATTGTAATTAGTTTCTTATGGAGGTAATAGTTGGAGATTTTTATGAATATTAAAGAAATGAAGGAAGTATATTTGATGGTAAGCCTTTTAGACTGAGTGACCAAACTGCAGTGCCCCAAATCCGCTAATTAACTGCAAAGTGCCAACACTGCAGTTAAACCTGAATGCTTGGCTGCTGGCGTATGCTGGCTCATGTGCTGACAGAGAGGACTCTGCGTGTCCACTGTGATACATGTGACATAGGTTTGCCACCATTGTTCTGTATCCTTGGATTTAAACTTTAACATTATATTTTTATATTGATATCAGAACATAAAGAGCTTTCTCATTCTTTTTTTTCAAGTTGCATAGAGAATATGAAATTTTCTCATAACACCTTAGAATCAGTGATCCAACCAATTTGGCATTATCTTTTAACTGTTGCACCAAGAAACATTTTGTAGTATCGCATGGTGATTGCTATTTTTGAAATAGCTTTCAAATCTTTGAAGATGATTTATGTGCTTATCAAAATTCTTCTCTAGCTCTTATTGTCATTCTAAAGAGTGTTGTAGGCGTAAATATGTCCATAGTTTTAATTCATAGTGTCTAACAATGTGTTTCACTTCAGAGCCTGTTAGGAAAGGGGCTGTACAGCAGGAAATAAGTGATTTCAACTGTATTTGTAACCTCTCCCCAAGGCTTACCTTACATACTGTGCTCTGCCTCCTGTCAGATCTGCAGAGAGGATAAGACGCTCATAGGAATATGAGCCCTACTGTGAACCGTATACGCAAGAGATCTAGGTTGTAAACTCCTTATGAGAATCTGATATCAAAAAAGGCCCCCAACCCTTTACCCTCACCTTGAAGTCTGAGAAAAAATTGTCTTCCATAAAATTGAAACAGGTCCTTATCTCTAATACCAAAAAAAGTTTGGGACCATGATTTTAGTTGGTTTGGCTTCGAATAATGCCATACTGCTTTGTTAGTGAATACTATTACTATACATTCACATGGTGTTTAATGTTTTACCAGGCACTGTTGTGTATTCATTGTGACTCTCCTACTAAGTAGGAATCTTATAATCAAGAATGAAACAGGCAAAGCTTTAAAGATATGGTGTCCCATCTAGGATACCCTAACAAGGATTAGATTCTAGGTTCAGGATAAATTTATGTAGGCCATAAGAGTCTAAGGTTTTAAAATTTTTTTATATTTTTATTAGTACTTGACAGTAGTACATAATGATTATATGCCTCATAGTGCTGGAGGCACAGTTATATGTAAAAACACTTGTATAAGAAAACAAACTTACAAACTTATAGATATTTCATGATTAATTAGAGGACTCCGACCAAGTTGTTGTTCTGCTATTTCTTCTAAATTCAATTAACCCTGACAGTGTCTACAGCCCAGCTGCAGCTGAGCACTAAGTCACAATAACTGCCTATACCTTATGGCATCCTGGTCTGATTTGTGCTCATTCAACACGACCCTCTCTATATAAGACCCTCTCTATATTATGGTAATGCTCTTAACTGTGCTCATTCTGCAAGAGCCCCCTCCCGTTTCCTGGAGTGTTTCTATTGTTTCAAGACCAGCCTGTCTGTCAATATATGATTCAATGTATGTAACCAATCATATAATGTTTTGTCACTTGCTTTGTACCTCCCATTTCTAATTCTATACAGACTAAACTCCTTCCAGATGGGGGCTGTTGCCTGTGTGAAATTATCTCACAACAGATTAATGCTACCTTCTAATCTCCTGGGAACACTGTACTGTTTTTTTTTTTTTTTCTTTTTATCAATACCGGGGATCAAACTCACAACCACGCGTTTGCAAGGCAGGTGCTTATGCCACTGAGCTAAATCCCCAGCCCATCTCCTCAGAACAGAGTCTTCCTTTTGTCTTGGTTTGGCTTAGCTTAGCTTGGGGAGTTTCCTGCAACAATCGGAAGGGGGTGCTTGTACATTACACATCTTAATTCTTTTTTCATACCCTTCACTTCCTCTTCCTCCCTACCCTTTCTCTTCATCTCTTGGGACCCTTTCCTTTTGCAAAAGATCTATCTCCCTAATTCCTGTTATCTATCTTTTATTTTGATGTTTATTTATATTTTGGGTTTATCATGTAGGAGAAACCATATGACAATTAACCTTATATGTCTGATTTAATTTAGCTAACACTGTGGTCCAAAGGTGAATTCATTTTCCTACAGATGACTCCAGTTTATCCCCCTTTATGACATGGCAATATTCCATTATATATAAAACCACATTTTCTTTCTTTATTCATCTGTTGGTGGAAATATAGGCTGCCTCAAAGATTTGGCTATTATGAATTGCAGTTCTATAAACATGGGTATGCGTGTATCACTACAGTGTCGTTTTCGGTTAGCTGCTTCTAAAAGTGACTCACCAATTTAATGTTACCAGATTCTGGATTGCTCTTCTACCCTTCCACAGTTAGATTCCAGATTCCTTTCATCTTGAACAAAGAACTGAATAAAGCAAACCAAAAGCAGTGGCTAAGTGTATTTGAAAAAGTAAAAGTGAAGAGCGCTTGAAAAACTGGCTCTGCAGAGTGATCTTAGGCCAAGAAAAAGTGGAAAAAGAAAGATAAAAGAACACCCTGGAGAAAGAGAGTGGCCTATCATGAGGAAAGTCATGGTGCCAGAGGCCTCTTATACTTCCAGATCTTGAGGAAACCCATGAGAACGTCTGCATATGGGTCCTGAGAGGCAGTGCTGGTATCCCACACTTCTGGCTGATGTCAGGTCTAGGTCATCCTGGAGTTCTCCAGTCCACGTTCAGGGCTTGGGGCTGCTCCGAATATGTGTCCCAGGATCTTGTAATTAACAGGTCGTTCCTACTTCCCCAGCCAGCTTTGCCAATCTCTGATCTCCTGTCAGTTCTTATGTCAGTATGATGTCTTTCATTCTTTTGGAATGAAACTTGAAAGGAGAATAACTGGTCAAAAGGAACTTCTGGTTTGAGTTTTTTGAGCAGTCTCCATCCTGAGTTGCATAATGGTTTTACTAGAATACATTCCCATCAACAATGTGTAAGAGTTCCTTTTCCACATATCCTTGCCAGCACTTTATTTTTTAAATTTAGACAGAGTATGGCTATCCAGTTCAGACTGGCCTTGAACCCACTAGAGAGCCCAGGCTGGCCCAAAACTCATGGAGAGCCTTCTGCCTCAGCCTCCCGAATGCCGGAATTACAGGTGTGTGCCACCTCAACCTTCCTCCAACATTTGTTATTATTTGATTTCTTGATGGTAACCATTCTTTCTGGAGTGAGATAAAATCTCAGTATTGTTTTAATTTGCATTTCTGTTGTGGCCTGAGATGTTGAACATTTTCTCATGGCCATTTGTATTTCTTTTGAGAAGTGTTTGTTCATTTCAGTTGCCCATTTTTGGGGTTTGGGTCTTTCATTTCAGGGGGCTTTGATTTTTTTGAGTTCTTTTAATATTCTAGATATTAGCCCTCTGTCTGAAGACTAGCTGGCAACTTTTTTTCCCCATTCTGTGAATTGTATTTTCACTCTTTTGGTTGTTTCTTTTTGTGTGCAGAAGCTTTTTAATCTGTACATGGTTCCATTTGTTGATTCCTGATGTTATTTCTTGTGCAATGGGCATTGTAATCAGAAAGTTTGCCTATGGATGTGACTTCAAGAGTTTTACCTATTTTATCTTCCAACATGTTGTGTCTGTTTTAACATTTAGATCATTGATCCATTTTGATTTTAGTTTAATACATGGTGAGATATATGGGTCTAGATTCAATGTTCTGCATGTGAATAGTCATTTTTCCCAGCACCATGTGTTAAAGAGGGTTCCTTCCAGCACATGTTTTTGGCCCCTTTGTAAAAGATAACTAAAGATACCTGTGATTGTTTCTGCAGCCTCTGTTATGTTTCATTGAACTGCATGTCCATTTTTTTTTTACAAATACCATGTTATATTTATTACTATAGCTTTGGGTTATAATTTAAAATCTAGATATGTGATGCCTTCTGGTTTGCCTTATTGCCTGGGATTACTTTTGCTATTCTGGATCTCTTCCTGTTCATTATGAATTGTAGGATTGTGAAGTGAGGAATGCAGTGAAGAATGCTATTATTTTGATTAATGTTGCATTAAATCTGTTTTCGGTGAAAGTTTTTGTATCTTCAATGTAGATGATTTTGTGGTCTGTGAATAATGATAATTTAATTTTCATTACAAAATGCATCCCTTTTTATCTTTTGCCTGATTGCTCTGGCTAATGTTTGAGCACTTTATTGCACAGTAGTGGTGATAGTGGGTATCACAGGTTTGTAGTAAATGACTATTATCAGATTAATATATAATCCTCTATACCTATTTTCTTCAGAGTTTTTATCATGAATGGATGTTGGATTTTGTAAAAGGCTTTTTTGGCATCTATTGTAATGATAATGTGATTTTTGTCCTCACATCTGTTTGTGTGATGTTTTACATTTATTTTGTGTATGTTGAACCGCCCTTGCATCGCTGAGTGAAAGCTATTTGGTTATGATGGTTTGGTTTGATGATTTGCTACATTCTGTTTGCTAGTGTCCAGAGGATTTTTGCAACTATTTTCATTATGGAGACTGGTCTGTGTTTTTTTTGGGGGGGGGATTCCTTTTGTGGTTTTGAAGTCAAGGTGACAGTAGCTGTCAGGAGTGACTTTGGGAGTACTCCTTCACTTTTAACTTCAATAAAGAGTTTGAAAAGTATTGTTAGGTTTTTAATGAAGTTCTTGCAGAATTCAGCAGTGAATTCATCAGGTCCTGGACTTATATGTAAATTTTAAAATGCGAACTTCAATTTTATTGCCTGTTATTGGATTATTTAGGATTTGAATATCTTCTTGATTCAGTTTTGGTAATCATATGTATCTAGGAATCCATCCATTTCTTCTGAATTTGCTGTACTATTGAAGTGCAAGTTTTCAAAATAATGCTACTGATATTCTGGATTTCAGTGTTGTCTATTGTGTCATTTCTGATTGCATTGATTTTATTTGTGTGTGATTAGCAATGTTTTCTTTCAAAGAACCACCTCTTCAATTCATTCACTATTTTTTTAAGTTTAATTATATTAACATGATCATGACAGGGCCCTGATTCCTTTTTTTAAATTTTATTTTAAAGAGAATAAAAGTAAACAAAATGAAACAGAATAAAGCCAATCAAAACAAAACAATGAGAGTGCTACAGAACTTTAAAAGAAGGTTATAGAAAATCAACAATGGTTACCATAATGCCACATGTTATCTTCAAAATAGCTGTCCATACCGTAAGATATAATAAAATCAAACAAAACAGGACAGAATAAATCCAATCAAAACAAAACAATGAAAAAGATACAGAACATCAAAGTAAGGTAATAGGAAATCAACAATGGCTTACCACAATATATCTTGTTATCTTCAAAATAGCTGCCCATGCCACCAGACATAATAGAATCTAACAAAATAAAGCAGAATAAAACCAAACCAAACAAAACAATAAAAACAATACAGGACTTCAAAACAAGGTAATAGGAAATTAACAGTGGTTACCACCTTCCCTTTTTAGATATTTCCTACACTTTCACCTTCACAATGTTTATTTATTTATTTATTTATTTTTGTCCTTTTGAGACAGGGGCTCACTGTGCAAGGTCTCACTGTTTCAGGCTGACCTTGAGCTCACTTTGTAGTCTAGGCTGCTCGTGAACTGACAGTGATCCTCCTGCCTCAACCTCCTGAGTGCTGGGATTACAGGCATGTGCCACTGTGTCCACATTATTTATTGTACATTTTGGATTGCACTGACTTCTTCAGTTTTTTTGCCTCTGTAATTTTAAAGGGAACATAGCAGCGCAATAAAATGAATCAAAACAGTGATGAGAGTAGGAAATCTACAATAGTTACTATATTGCATATTGTTGGCCTCTAAATAGTTGCTCGGCTTTAGGCTTGCAAAATCAGTCAAACAATATTGTTCTTTGTTATCAGCTGGTTGCTCATGGGGTGGGGTGGGGTGGGGTGGGGCACTGGCCAGCTCACAGGCTGGGGCTTAGCTTCCATCTTGGCTTTCCCCAGTCTGTGCTCTGGATGGCTCACAGGTAGGGGCTTAATCAAGATGGATCAAGAATCAGGGCCCTCACCTGTGATGGGGCCCTGATTCTTACATCTTGCTGCCAAGTGGCTCTGATTTGAATGTGTTACATTCCCACTGACTTGGTGGTACATGTATGACTGTCCCATTGGGCAGCATGGGGTAGTCTCGTGTGTTTCAAGCCACCCAATGGGGCAGGCATGCATATAGCACTGTTGGTACAAGCTAATGTTAATGTCTTCTCTGGTATTTACAATTTCTTTCCTGGTACTAGGTTTGAATTTGGATTGTTCATGTCTTTCTGGGGCTTTGAGATGTACCATTAAGTTATTTATTTGGAATTGCTGTGATTTTCTGATGTGGGCATTTATAGTTATAAACGTCTCTAAGATAGGACTGCTTTCACTAATTCCACATGGGTGCTGGTATGTTGTACTGGCATTATTGTTTTATTCTAGAAAATAATTTCTTTGATTTTTTTCTCTCACCCATTGATTACTCAAGAATGTGTTAATTCCCTGTGTTTGCATAATTTCTGTGGTCTTTTACACTGATTTCTTCTTTCATTGCTCTGTCATTTCATTGATCTGATCATTTCACAGATTCACAGATCATTTCATTGATCTGTCATTTCATTGATCAATCATTTCATTGATCTGATAATGTCTTTTCTTTTCCATATACTTAAGCATGCTTTATTGGGCTAGTATGTGGTCTATTTTGGAGAAAATTCCATGTGCTGCAGAGAAAAATTGTAAATATCAGAGCAGACATTAACTCATACCCACCAACTTGAACCACCAGTGGTACATGAATGACTGTCTCCTAAGTTGACTTGTACCACCCAATGAGACTGTCCTATGCTACCCAGTTTGACAGCATACATGTGTCACTGGTGGATCAAGCTGGCAGGAACATCATATATGCAAATCAGCGTCACCAGGCAGTGAGACATACAAATTACAGCCTTGTTGTGATCATTGTAAGATAGAACACTGTAGGTATCTATTAAATCTATTTGCTCAAAGTTTGGTTCAACTCTGACTTTGCTTCATTGATTTTTATCTAATTGATCTATTTGTGACAATGGAGTATTACAGTCCCTAATATAATTGTATGCACCAGTATTTGGTGTATATATGTGTATAATTATTATCTCTTCTTGTCGAATTGTCCATTTGATCAACATATAGTGGGTTTTTTTTGCCTCTTCTGATCAGTTTTGTCTTGAAGCCCACTTTGTCTATAAGTTATTTTCTAATATTTGTGAAGTTTTCTCCTTTTATTTGTGTGAACAGATTATGCTGTCTTCTGATTTTCACTAATTTCAATTAATCTTATAGTTGTGTGCATAATCTAGCAACTTTTGTATCAATTTTTCATACATAGTTGTTGTTTTTAAGGTAAATTTGAGTATATTGTCACCACCACCTGCCCTATCTTCTAGTTCTAATTTGTTGTCATGTTGGTCACTTCACCTGCTCATACTTTCAATAGAGTTTTTAATCTGCTGAATTTATGTTTGGAACCTGCTCATGAACTGTAATTCTTTGCTAACCTGTTTGTTCATTTTTTAAATCATTATTTTCTTAGCTCAGCTTTTTATTAGTCTTCTGAAAATGCACTAATTTGTTTTGTTGTTGTTCATTAAGTCCATTATCTGTTTAGGTAAATCATATTTAGTTTATTAATCACCATATTCTTCTCTTTTTAAATCTCGACTCTTGTCATTTTGTGCTGTTTAATTGCTTGGCCTTTGATTTTTTTGCCTCTTACTGCCCCATGGATCAGCTTTGGAGGAATTATGTGATTTTCTTTCTTTATTTTAACGAGAAAAAACTCCAATAAAACAGAGTTTCAAAACAGGTTAGTAAGAGAGTTATAATAATTAATACATTGAAGATTGTTGTCTTCATAGTAGTTATTCAGAGTAGAAAATAGAGGCATGATATCTTGTCCAAGCAATATTTCTTTTTTTGTTCTACAGAGGATAAAACCAAGGAAAATAAAACAGAATAAAACCAATCAAAATAAACTAGTATAAGTGACACAGGAGTTCAAAACCTTACAAAATTAGCAGTAGTTGCCATAATGCCTTTTGTTGTCTTCAAAATAGCTGCAGATACTTTCAGACACAGTAAAAATTGAATAGAACAGAATAGAGTAGAAACAATAAAAACAAAGCAACAAATGCAATAAAGGACTTCAAAACAAGATAATGGTAAATTCAAAATGGCTAGCGCAGTATATCTTACTACCTTTTAAATAGCTGCTCATGCCATCAGATTAACATAATCAAACAAACAAAGGAGAATAAACCCCAACTCAAGAAAACAATGAAAATGACACAGTTTCCAGGCAGAGCTCACCTCCTTGTGAGGCCTGATTCTCTCCTACTACAGTCCTCAAATGGCGCTGACTCATGGAGAGCTGTTTGGGAAACCTTTCTTTTCGATGAACTAAGAGAAACTAACTGTATAACTATCTTAGCTATCTTGTGTATAAATGTATTTTTTTCTTTTTCCCCTTCTTCCTTTCCCCTTTCCCCCATCAGTTTGTCTTTTCTTTTTAATAGTTTCTAATTCACAATATCTATTGTACATTTTGGGTCTTATTTAGTCATTCAGTTTCTTACTCTAGTGAGACTATACCGCATTTGCACATATGGGTCTGATTTATTTCACTTATGAGTATGCTCTTGAGTTGCATCCATTTACCTATGAAAGCCTCCAGTTTATCCTCCTTTATGACTGAGTAGTACTCTGTTATATGAAGGAACACATCTTTTTATCCACTCCTTGGTTGATGGGCATTTGGGTTGTTTCCAAGATTTAAATATTACAAATTGAGCTTCTATAAACATAGGTGCACATATATCTCTGTGGTATGGTGTTTTTAATTCTTCTGGGAAGATATCCAGAAGGAAAATGGTTGTTTCAGGTTGAATGGGACCTCTAATCCTAATTTTTTAAGGAATCTCCACACTGATTTCTACAGTGGTGGCACCAGTCTACAGTTCTACATTTCCTTGTCTTCTATTTTTTCTTTCCTTTTCTTATTCTCTCTGTCTCTCTATCTGTCTCTCTTTCTGTCTCTCTGGCTCTCTCTCTCCCTCTCTCTCTCCCCTCCCCTGAGGTTTGCTTGTCAAATGTGTTGTTAGTATATAACTGTCTTTAGTTAATGTTTGCTTTCAGTGATGCAGTATTTTCATGCCTAGCAATTCATTGCCTCTGTCCCAAGATCCAATACTTCCATTAATTTAGTAGTGGAGAATCTGGTGTAAGTGTCTAAGCACTCAGTTCTCCATGAATGGAATGCAGTATTGTTTATAACACAAAGGTAATACAGATAAGGCATACACAGAATACCAGTCAATATCAACACGTATGCCACCCTGGCAGGAGCAACAAAATCAGCAACAAAAATAGAAAAAAGACAAACTGGATATTGAAATCCCATAAGAACAAATAATGCCACCCTTATCCATAGAAAAGAAATCTATAATTGTAGTATGAACCATAAGACAAAACAAATATTGACATATGGTAAATATCTACTAAATGCAAAAACTGTAACACCATTAAAATAGAAAAGAATTCAACATTTATAGTATAGGATTACCTATATAAAGATTAATAAAATATTAGTAGTTATACTAGTAAAGATAAAAGAGGCATGGAATGGCAAATAAAGGATGTAAAGTTTGAAAAATTAAGCAATTGAAAGTGAGAAAGAAGAGAGAAAGTGAGATAAAGTATCCTATTAAGGAATAATTTTAAGGAATAAAAATTACTTAATGGGATTAGATAAAACTAACAGAAACAAATAAGGAAAAGAAGAGTGAAATATTAAAAAAAGAAAAGTAAGAGGAAAACAAACAGAAAAAACCCAGAGATCAAGGAGACCAATGAACAAGCCAAAACAAAAAGGAAATAAATGGAAATAACTCCTTTTTTTCTTTTTGGAATGGCTTCTCTCCAGGGTCTTAATCTTGAAGTCCAGCAGGTCTGCAGTATGGATAGTCAAACACTAAGACCTATTCTGTTTCACTACTCAGAGGTTTTGCATTGAATCTTGCCCAGTGTTTTTGCTGAGAGTGGTTGGTCAGTGGTGCACTCTGCTCCTGCATTCCATGTTGTCTCTGAAAACCACACTCATTGGACTTGGCTTCTACCTCAAGGTGTGTAGGATTTCCATGTCCTTTGGATCTGAGGTTAATCTTCTCAGTTGCAACTGTCTTTTGTGACATCTGCTACTCCATCATTGTGGTACAAAGTCTTAAGCGATTTAATAAAAATGGCTCCTGATTAAACCTTCTCAAATATGGTGTATGCCATCCTACATTTCTTTTCCATCTCTAACCTGACATGAGATCTTTGGAGTAAAATCAACAATAAATAGGGATTTTTCTGGGGGCCAGTGGTGCTGGTCTGGTCCCTTGTTTTGACTTGGAACTGCTCATTTCCTCCAGACTTGCCTTATATCTGCAGAGAAAGGTCCCCTTTCCTGGGAGCTGAGGTGTGTTTTCAAGGCTGCTTCTTTTCCCTGAATTGTGTTCTGTTTCTCCAGATCTCTGTAAATTCTAGTTTTCCAGTCAACTCTCTCCAAATTCCCAAAAGATACACTTTTTATTTTTCCTTCATCAAGGTGGTTTTTTTTTTTTTTTTTTTTGGTACCGGGGATCAAACTCACGACCTTATGCTTGCCAGGCAGGCGCTTAAGCCACTGAGCTAAATCCCCAGCCCAAGGTGGTATTTTTCAAGTGTATCAGTTCCAGGTCTCAAGGAGACTGTATTTTATTGCAGAGTGCTACTCCACAGTTTTTTCTCTTTGTTTTCATGCCTTCTTTGTGTATATGCATGGGTGGGTACTTGTTAGTCGTCAGATTTAAGTAAATTGACCATTTCTTCCAGATTATTCAATTTGTTGGAATATAAACATTGAAAATAATTTGTGATGACCCTCTATTTCAGTGGTATCTATTTTATTTATTTATTTTATTTTAAAAAAGCAAAACAAAAAAGTATAGAAATGATACAGAATTTTAAAAAAATAGCAAATTAACACTAATTAATATATTGCAAGTTGTTATCTTAGAAGTAGTTGTTTAGGTTACAAGATTTAGGTGTGAAAAAAATGATCAAACAATCAAATAGTGAAAGCACAAACTGTTCTTTTGGGCAAACTAACAGAGATTAGTAGTATAGCTGTCTCAAGTCGTGTCCATTATCTATCTTGTATGTATATGTATATATATGTGTATATATATATATATATATATATATATATATATAATCTTTTTCCTTATTCTTTCTCCTGTCCCAGTTGATTTTAACTTTTGAGCACTTTCTTTCTCTTTCCCTCATTATCACAATATCTATTGTATATTCCTGGTCTTATTACTCTTTCAGTTTTTTTTCACTAGGGAGACAATTTGAGATTGATTTATTTCACTTATGAGTATGGTCTCAAGTTGCCTTTGTTTACCTATAAAATCCTCAAGATTGTCCTTCATTATAGCTGAGTAATATTCCATTGTATAAAAATACCACATCTTTTTTTATCCAGTCCGTGGTTGATGGGCAGTAGGGTTGCTTCCAACATTTAGCTATTACAAATTTTGCAACTATCAACTTGAGTGTGTATATATTGCTGTGGCATGTTATTTTCAATTTTCCTGAGAAAATACCCAGAAGGAGAATAGCTGGATTGAATGAAACTTTCAATCCTGAGGTTTTGAGGAATCTGCACACTGATTTCCACAGAGGCTGCACCAGTCTGCATTCTCAACAACAGTGGAGGGGCATTCCTTTTCCCCCACAGCACCACCAATGTTTGTTATTGGTTGATGTCTTGACAGCAGCCATTCTTTCTGGAGTGAGATGGAATCTCAGTGTTGTTTTAATTTGCATTTCTTGATTGATGAGTGATGTTGAACAGTTCTTCATGTATTTATTTGCCATTTGTATATCTGCATCTGAGAAATGTGCGTTCATCTCAGATGCCCATTTTTGGAGAGGGTCTTTGAATTTGGGAGGCCTGATGTTTCTAAATTCTTTATATGTTCTAGATAGAAGTCCTTTGTCTGAGGGACAGCTGACTAAAATTCTTTCCCATTCTGTGGGGTTTTTTTTCACTCTGTTGGTGATTTCTTTTAAAGTGCAAAAAGTTTTAATAAAATGAAGTTTCAGTTATTGTTTCTTTGAAGTACTACCCATGCAGTTTTCATTTTGTTCATGAAGTCTTTGCCCCTATTTTTCAACATTTCTACCTACCTTGTCTTCCAGTAGATTTAGTGTTTATATTTCAATATTTAGATCTTTGATATATTTTGACTTTAGTTTAGTACATGGTGACTGGCATGGGTCTAGTTTCAGTCTTTGGCATGTGGACAGCCAATTTTTCCAACACCATTTATTAAAGAGGCTATCCTTCTTCCAGTGAACATGTTTAGCCCCTTTGTCAAATATAAGGTGGCTGAGTGTCTTTGTACTTATGTTTGCATCTTCTACTCTGTTCCATTGATCCTCAGGTCTATTTCTTCACCAGTATCATGCTGATTTTATCACTGTGGCTTTGTAGTATAGTTTCAAGTCAGGGATTGTGATGCTTCCTGCCTTGCCTTTGTTGCCTATGATTGCTTTGCTCTTCTTGGTCTCTTCTGTTCCAAATGAATTTTAGGAGTATTTCCCTAGATCTGTGTAGTGGTATTTTTATTGGGGTTGCATTGGATCTGCGTAACAGTTTTTGGAGTATAGCCATTTTTACTATATTGGTTTTTCCTATCCTAGAGCAAGGAATATTTTTCTATTTTCTGACATCCCTCTTCAATCTCCTTTTATAGAGTATTATAGTTTTCAGTGTATAGGTCTTTTACATCCTTTGTTAGGTTGATTCCTAAGTATTTCATTTTTGGAGATAGTATTGTGAAAGGTGTTATTTCCATAATTTCCCTCTCAGTGAGTTTGTTGTTTGTGTATAGGAATACTATTGATTTTTGAGTGTTGACTTTGTATCTACATACACTGATGAATGTGATTACTAACTCTAGTAATCTTGTGATGGAGTTTTGAGGGTCTTCTATGTAGAGTATCATGTCATCTGCAAATAATGATAATTTAACTTCTTCTTTTCCTGTCTTTACTCCTTTTATTTCTCTCTTTTGTCTAATTGTTCTGACTATTATTTCCAGCACTATATTGAATAGGAGTGATGATAATGGACATCCTTGTCTTGTTCCTGATTTTAGAGTAAAAGTGTTCAGTTTTTGGCCATTTAATATGTTACTGGCTGTTGATTTGTCATACATGGCTTTTATTATATTGAGGTAAAGACTATCTGCTCTGACTTTCTGAATGGTTCTTATCATGAATGAGTGTGGACCTTATCAGAAGGTTTTTAATGCATCTATAGAGATGATCATGTGGTTCTTATTTTTGGCTGTGTTGATATGGTACATTACATTTATTGATTTGTGTATGTTGAACCATCCCTGCATTCGTAGGATAAATCCCACTTGATCATGGTGTATAATCTTCTTGATGATTTGCTGCATTCTTGATGATTTGCTGCATTGCCAGTATTTTATTGAGAATTTTTGCATTGATGTTCATTAGGGTGACTAGCCTATAGTTTTCCTTTTTTGGTTGAGTCTTTCTCTGGTTTTGGTATCAGAGTAATACTTGTCTCTAGGAATGAATTAGGAAGAATTGCTTCCTTTTCAATTTCTTTAAACTGTTTGAGGAGTATTGGCATCACTAACTTTCTTGTAAAATTCAGCAGTGAATCCCTCAGGGCCTTGACTTTTCTTTGTGGTAAGTTTTTAACTATGTTTTCAATTTCAGTAACTGATACTGATTATTCAAAATTTTTATATCTTCTTGATTCAGCTTTGGTAATTCATATGTTTTTAGGAACCTGTGCATTTCCTCTGTGTTTTACAAGCTGTGTGAGTAAACATTTTCAAAGTAGGTATTCATGATCTTTGAATTTCCACAGGATCTGTAGTAATTTCACGGTCTTCATTCCTTATTGCATGAATTCAAGTTTTTTCTTTCTTTTTCTTGATAAGCTTGTTTTCCTGTTGTGGCATTTCATTGCTATATATTTCACTCTTAGGATGACTTTCATTGCATCCCACAGGTTTAGTTATGTTTTATCTCCATTTTCATTGAATCATAGATACTCTTTAATTTCATCTGTAACCCATTTTTTGTTCAGGAGATGGTTATTTAATTTCCATGTGTTTATGTAGGTTTTCAGTTTCTTTCTTTTTTTTTTTTTTTATCGGTACCAGGGATTGAACTCATGACTGCCTGCTTGCAAGGCAGGTGCTTATGCCGCTGAGCTAAATCCCCAGCCCCTGGTTTTCAGTTTCTTTTGCCATTAATTATCGAGTTCTGAGCTAGATCCCTGATCTCCTAAATAAGTGTACAGTGGCAGTTTAAATAAAATGTGACCAATTATGATTTTAGGGCTCTGGGAGGGTCAAAACCCTTTAGTTGAGCTTGAGACACCGAGGGCTAAGACAAAGACTTTTCTGGATCAGCCCACTTTTATTGGGACCAAGGACAAAAGGTGAGGAAACTGAGGAAATCACAGGCAATGATCAGGACCTTGGGAGTCACTTCAAGGATGTCTCCAAGTAATGAATCATGTCAATTTAGAACTGTCTTATCATGAGGACATGGTAGGAGACTGTAGGAATACCTGCAGCTGCAGTGTCCATCTACTTAATTGATGTTTGAGCCAAGTGTCCGCAGCTGTGGCCTTATCTTGCCCTTTGAGGTATCTCTGGCCTCACAGACCACTACAGGCCTCAGCCAGGACCAGTGATTCATAGAGGTTCTCTTACTATGAATCAGCTCTTGTCACCAGGCCTAGGACAGACTCACAGATAAACATAGAAAGCCAATTCGTTAAATTTAAATCCTGCTTAGAGCCACTGGGTAGTGGTCTCCAACAATTAATTTCCAATTTGAGCACACTATGGTCAGATAACACACATGGGATAATTTCAATCCCTTTGCATTTACTTCAGCAGGTCCTATAGGTCTATTTACATGGTCTATTTTAGAGAATGTCCCATGTGCAGCTGAGAAAAATGTGTATTCTGATATTGTTGGGTGGAACACTCTGTAAACATCTAGTAACTCTATTTGTTCAAGGATTGATTCAGTTCTGTTATTTCTTTGCTGACTTTTTGTCTAGTTGATGTATCTCTTTGTAACAATGGGGTATTAATTACAATTACAATTGTGTTACAATTGTGTTATTGCACATTTGATTTTTCATGTGTATTAGTATTTGTCTTATAAAGAAGGATGCTCGTGTATTTTGTGCATATATATTTATGATTTTTATCTCTTCCTCTTTAATTTTTCCCGTAACAAGTATGTAGTGACCTTCTTTATGTCTTTTGATCATTTTTGCTTTGAAGTTCACATTACCTGCAAACAGAATAGCTACTCGTGCTTTTTTCTGGATTCCTGTTGCATGGAATATTGTTTTACATCCTTTGACTGTTAATCTATGAGTTTCCTTTTGAGTCATATGTGTTTCTTGTATACAGCATATTGTGGGATCCTGTTTCTTGATCCATTCTGTCAACCTATTTCTTTTGATGGGTGAATTGAGGCCATTTACATTTATGGACCTAACTGATATGTACTGGCTCAACTTTGTCATGTTATGTTCCTGTTGTTTGTTTTCTGCTTTTCCTCCTTAATTGCTTGACCTACCTTTTGGTTTCTTTCTGTTGTTGTTCTGGGAATTGTACTCATTTTTGTCTCTCTGTAGTATGTCTTTCATATGCTTTCTAGGGTTGGTTTGGTGGACATGAATTTCTTCAGGTGTTCATTGTCAGGGAAGTATTTTATTTCTCCATTAATTTTCAAAAAAAGTTTTGCAAGGTACATCAATCTGGACTGAAGGTGGTTTTCTTTCTGACCTTGAAATACTTCACTCCAAGCTCATCTTGACCTGAGGATTTGTGTTGAGAAGTCTGCTGTGATTATAATGGTCTTTCTTGACAAGTGAGTTGTGTCTTTTCTCTAACAGCTTTTAGTATTCTGTTTTTATGCTGAGTTTCAGGGATCTTGATTATTATATATCTGGGTGTATATTTTGTTTAAGTCTGTTTGGAGTTCTACATACCTCATTTTTCTGTATATCAGATTCTTTCCCCACATTTGTGAAATTTTCTATTACTTTTGCAAATAGCTTTTTTATGTTATTGGCACTTGACACCTGTCATTCTTTTATTGTTTATCTTTGAATCATCTTGAAGCTCTTAAATTGTTATTTCATGATCCTTTGTTATTTTTAAAAGTTCTTTCCTTTCATGATCACTAGCTGTGATCCTGTCTTCAAGGTCTGAAAGTCTATCTTCAGTTTCATTCAAGCAGTTTTGCCAACTTTCATGGACTCTTTTATTTCCCAGATATTTCGTTGAATTTGTTTCATGCATTCTATTTCCTATATTATTCATTCATGGTTTCCATCATTTTCCCATGATCCTATACTTTCTTTTATCTATGTCTTCTGAGCAACTCCTGTATTAATGTTGTCATTTATTTCTTTAACTGAGAGATTATTTCTAATCTGATTTCCTTTATAACTTCATGGATTTGTTTCTATATTTCACTTGCTGTGTTTTCAGAAATTTCAGATATGACTTCCAGTGTCCTCTATTTCACTTGTTCCCAATGGACTGGGCATTTGAGATTGTAGTTTGCTTTTTTTGGTCATTTTCACCTCTTGAGTTAATATTTTGGTCTTTTCAATGCTGTCAGTCTCAACTGTCCATCGTGTGTGTCTTAGGTCCTACTGTGTGGCTAATGTTTGCCCAATTGTTGGGTCCTACAATAGAGGGGAGAGACCAGTCCCCTGAATTCCTCCTGCAGGGCACATTGGTTGAGTCCTATATTCTTACTAGGTTGGCTAACCTAGGAGTACTGATGTAAGCCACCCCTTATCTCCTATTGTTACTGCAGCTTCAAACTTTTACAGGCCACCAGATCTACCTGTCTATAGTGTAAGCCCCATCTGGGACTCTACTGTGTCATTGGGGGTCTTTTAGGACCTTTCTGGTTCCTCTGGGTGGGAGGAGGCGTCATTGGTGCTCTTTCCAACTCACCTGGGGTTCTCTGTATAGAAAAGGGACTCACCCACACTCTTATTCCATTTAAATACATTGTGGCCTTCTTTGACTCTTCTGCTCTGTTTTATTTTGCACTCTGTCTTATCAGTGAGGGTTTAGCTTGCTTTTAGGCTCAAGCCGCTTGGTATATCTTTTTTCACCCTTTCATTTTCAGTCTGTGTATGTCTTTGAAGATGAGCTGTGGTTTTTGGAGACAAAATATAGATGAGTAATGTATTTTGACCCATTCTATCTATCCATGTCTTTTAAGTGGAAAGTTGAAAGTATTTACATTGTATTATTGAAAGGTGTTTAACTAATTCTTGTCACTATGTTGTTCTTTTGGTATTTGATTCCTTTTTTGTTGTTGTTTATTCTTTTATCTTCTCTTCTGATGAGTTTTGTTCTTTCCCCTTGTCTTGCAGTTGTTGTCTTCTTGGTCTTTGTTTAAATTTTTCTTAAATATTTTCTGCGATGCTGGGTTGATGGTTATGAATTTCTCTACATTATACTTATCACAAGAGGTCTGTATTTCTCTTCAATTTTGAAGGATATCTTTAGACTATCATAGTATGAATTGGCAGTTATTTTCTTTCAGTGCTCAAAATACTTCATGTGAAGCCTTCCTTATCTTTAAGGTTTCCATTGAGAAATCTGCCATTATGCAGATGAACTGACAGTTATTTGGTATTTTTTGTACCTGAGCCTCTAATTACCACCATTCTCCCCTCAAATTCTACGAGATTAATATTTTAGATTTGTCCATATTGTTGAGATTGTGCAGTATTTGTTTTTCTGAACCTGGCTTACTTAACATAATGTCTTCTAGTTCTACCTATGTGGTTGCAAATTGCAGGATTTCTTTATTTTCTATGGCTGAAAAGTATTTCATTATGTATATATATATACATCATATTTTCTTTATCAACAGATGGGCACTCAAGTTGTTTCCATTTCTTTGCTATTATAAATAGTGCTATAATAAATATGGGAATGCAAATGTCTCTTTAGTATACTGATTTCATTTCTTGTGGGTGTGTACCCAATACTGGGATTGTTGGATCATGTGGTGGTAATATTATTAACTTTCAAGGAACCTATATACTGACTTTACTAAATTACATTCTCACTAATAGGTGTTAGAGTTCTCTTTTCTCTGCATCCTTGCCAGCACTTGTTTTCTCTCAAAGGTTTTGAGAAATCCCCATAATATTGTACTAATTTTCATTCCCTTTAACAGTGTGGTGCCTTTCTAGCTATTAGTATCTTTTATCTTTTGAGAATATGAATTGTAAATGGAGTGAAATGATATTTCATAGTGGTTTTGATTTGCATTTCCTTGGTGATTAGTGATGTTGAGCATTTTTCATATACCTTTTGGCCACATCTCATTTCTGAAATATATACTTAGGAATATTGCATGTTTAAAAAATTATGTTGTTTATTTGCTATTGAGTTGTTTGATTTTTTAATATTGTTTAGATAGTAATCCTTTGTCAGATGTATAGTCTGAAAATATTTTCTTCCATTCTGTGAATTGTGTAACTTTGTTGATTGCTTCTTTTCCAGCCCAAAACCTTTTTGTTTTGATATAATCAGATTGGTCTATTAGTACTTTCATTTCCTGTGCCTTACAGTGGGGAAAGGAGACATTTTTATTCAAAAAATTCTTGCCTGTTTTAATGCCCCAAAGCATTTTTAATTTTTTATTCATATGGTTCCTTAATTGTGAACCTTAAATTTAATTCTAATTCATTTTGAGTTGATTTTTGTATTTGTTGAGTGTCCACTTTCATACTTCTGCGTAAAGATATCCAGTTTTCCTGGCACCAGTTAATAGAGTCCTTTTCCCAATAAATGTTCTTGGCACCTTTGTTGAAAATCATTAATGTTTTCTTGATTATGATCTCAGAAAACTCACTTAATCTATCATAAAAAAAAATATATATATATTTACACATTTGGAGAAAACTTAAATATATATATATATAAAGTTAAGTCTAAATAATAACCTGTCTGGTACGTTTCACAGGAATTTTAAAATACATTTTAACTTGAGAATAATTGTACTAATCTCTTGGAAGTGTGTGACATATTAGTACATGTATACAATGCATAATGATAAGGGCAATTGGCATCTCTATCACCTCATACATTTATTGTTTCTTTGTGCTGGGAATACCCAAAATCCTTTCCGATAATTATTTTAAAATGATAAACAGCTGTTATCCACAGTTATCCTATTGTGCTAATGAACATTAGAAATTACTGCTGCTATCAAAATAAGGTTTCATAGCTTAATTGTTAGCATTCTGAACTATGAAATTACTCCTACTATACAACTATCTTAGAAATATTTGAAAATAAAATAACAAGTAGAAGTGTTTCATAAACTATAATCCATTAAGTAGCAGTGTTTAGAGAGTGAAACAATAAAAAATAAGTTATTCAGTAGTAAAACAGGGTAAGAAATGTAGATCACACTTTTTACCATCTTACTAGTAAAAGAGAGAACTAGAACAATAGACTTGACAATAAGATAGAAAAATAAAAACACTGAGTATATTTGGTATATACAGTGGCAACCACGTAAGTACTATAGCACAAGATTTTTATTCTTAAGGTGTTTACAGGGAGACTGTGAAAATGCATTGAAAAAGAATATGCTAGACCAGGTAGCACCAGTTATGTGAATTGTGGGTACTAAGTTATAATGAGATCAGAATGAACTATGATAACCTGGGGAAACTTGAAGGAGCAGATGGACTTTAAACTAGTTGTTAGATTGAGAATAAGGTAGGGGAAAAATTTGGTCATTCTGGGTGAGATGACTGGCATGCTCAGATTTACAGGTGAAATCTGATATCTGTGGGAAAACAGTTAACTAGAAAGATTAACTCTCATTTTATAGATAATGGAATAATAGTTAACTATTGTATTAACAGAATCACGCAATCAACTTGGTAATACACAAATTATTAATAACAAATACAGTAGGGCCTCAGTTCACAGACTCACTTCTCTATACCATTTTGGTGGCAAACTTAACTGATCAAATTTCTCCTTAAGGTCAACGTTGAACCTAACTATTGTATGTGCTTTATAACATCACGAATTACACTATGACTGAGTTTAAGTTTTCTCCAAATGTAACAGAATTACTACCCTACAGGGGTATCTTATTTCTAGGAGTCTGTTTATAGATAGAAAACGTTTACTTCAATAAAAAGGCGGTGTGAACACACTTTAGACCTATGAAGTTCAGTCATCAGTTTGAGATTACACATCCATATAATAAAGTGTCTAATCCATATTGATCATGTTTTTACATTATCTATATGGTTTTTTCCTTGGAGAGAATAGATAACTTCTGTGAAGTAATGTGAAGGAAGTAACTCCTTCTATAATATTTCTCCAAGATCTTTCACAGAAGTTTCAGTAATGATAACATTGTTTTGTACCAACAGATTATCTCTATTAGGTCTTGATTAAAACACACATTATTAGAGAGTATACAAGTATGTAAGAATAAAAATCTCCCTTATGTTAACATTAGCTTTTAATTATTAACCAATATTTAATTCCTTCTATGAGGACACCTTATAATCAATCTTCTCTTTTATATGTGTAAATGAGACCTAAATACATAAGCATATCAGGAAAGTACTCAATGCAAGTTGCACTGTGTTAAATCATCTTTAAATAAACAGTTCAGGCATCTATATGATTTTAAATTATTGTTCATTATTTAGAGTTTGATTATTTCTAAACTGAAAGTATTTTCTCTTGGCAGAGGTAAATGAACTTGCAAAGGCCTTAGACAAAGTCACCAATGAAAAAATTGACATTGATGATGTTAAACATATACTGAAAGGCTTGGGGATTTGTTGTCCAGAGCAAGAATTACAGGAGATGAATTCATCTATTTCTGTTGATAGTAAGTATTTTCTTTTCTGTGTCACTTATTACTATAAAGTTGTGTTCACCTTCACTCATAAGTCCACAGTGTTACATGATTAGAAATCGAATATAGTAAGTTCAG
>PVJX010021557.1:10944-31859 GCA_004027295.1 Dolichotis patagonum | reverse complement strand
ATAATTTAATAGGGATCTATGAAAGGTCTGTTGAGATTTTTATCTTACATGCCAACAGATTTGCCTGTGACATTTTCTTTTCTTCTATTTCTTCCTCTTCCTCTCCCTCCTCCTCCTTTTTATTTTTTCAATTTTTTGTTGTCACTGCTGGAATCTAGGGCTTAATGAATGTTGGGCAAAGGCATTACCAGTGAGCTACATCCCCACCCCATCTGCCGTATTAACATATGTGTGGGCAGAAGATACTAGTTTCCTACGTCAGAGAGAGAGAGAGAGAGAGAGGCAGATATTTGAATGTAAACATGCGTGTAGTTTAATCCCCAAACATCCTCTGAGATTAGCATTTATAGCTTCATTTGCTGCATAGGAAACTCAGGCTTTGTGTGTTCATACAAAGTCTTTCTAAGTTGTGTAGGCTGGGCCTGAACCTGCCATCCTCCTGCCTCATTACGATTCCCAAGAATGTACTTTATGTCTTTTCCATTTTGCATACTTTATTATTATCTAGCCTTGTATTTATAGTTTTCTGGGTTTTGTAAGCCTATTATGTAAAATAATCTGATGAAAACACAGACCATGCGGAGGTAGGAATTAGGGCTGGGACGAAACTGGTGAAATAGCTTAGCAAACTCCTGTCAAAATCACAGAGACACAAGGTACATTCACAAAACACAGGACCCAGGATGCCTCTGTGATTCCCAAGCTCTGAAAATGCAATCAGAAAAGTGCATTTTCAGTTACTCATTTACACAGAGCGCAAAACCAAGTGGATCTCTGGTAGGACAGGGCCAGGCCAGGTGAGTGTTTAATGAGCCAGTGGTCCCAGTTCCTTATCGGCATGGGAGAAAACCTAATCCAGGAATTTCAGGTACAAAAGAACCCCATCCCTTGTCCTTGTGCCTGCTGGGAGTCTGTTCACTGGCCTGTTCTTGCAGCAGAATGTACTCGTTTCCCCCTTCAATAAATGTATGTCTCTGCTGCCTTTTCTGTATGTCTCGTCCAAGTCTTTGTTCAGGACACCAAAAACCTGGAAAAAATTTCTCTGGGACCCATTAAGTGGCAACAACACTTTAGTAATTTTTTTTTAATTTTCCTCCCCCCTCACTTCAATAATTTTGAAGTCTTTCATAGTACGTAGAAAAGTGACTCATGCTCTTTAAGTGTTTATTAAGTGAAGGAATGTTTAGTGCCATTCTATGTTCAGTACTGTCTTACATTGTATAAATACCAGTGTAGCATGAAATACTAAAACATGAAGTCATTCATGAAGGTTTTATTAGTAAGTTGGGTGTGGTGGTACATACCTGTAATTCTAGCACACTGGGAGGCTGAAAGAGGACCTGCATTACAAATTCAAACCCAGTCTGGACAATTTAACAATTTAGCAAGATTCTGTCTCAAAGTAAAAAATAAAATGGACTGGGAATGTAGCTGAATGCAGAGGTCTTAGATTGAATCTCCAGAAGGGATTAATAAAAGAGTCCACTTTTAACCAAAAAAACAACAAAACAAAAAACCAGGCATGATGGTGCAGGACTGTAATCCCAGCACTCAGGAGGCTGAGGCAGAAGGATTGCTACAAGTTTGAGGCCAGCCTGGACTAAACAGTGAGTTAAGGGCAGCCTGAACTATAGAGTAAGACTGTGTCTCAAACAGCCAAAAATCAAAAGTAACCTTGTGAAAATACAAAACAAGACTTTCATGAACTATTGGCCCAAAGTTGTTGCTTTGTAAATTTTACTAAAATTTTTTCCATTGGCAGTTTGTAGAACAAGGAATTTTATACAGTTAGTGAAAAAGATTGTTTTAGTTATTTCTGTCTAAAAGTATTTGATTACTAGGAAATCTGAGTTTAAGTTCTACCAGCATTTAAACATTTTTGGCCAGATATGGTGGCACATTATTATAATCCCAGCACTTGGGAGGCTGAAGCAGGAGAATTGCCAGCCTGGGCTACGTAATGAATTCAAGGCCAGCCTGTTCTACGTAGTGAGATGCCGTCTCAAAAACAAAAACAAACCAGAAAGATTTTATGGTATAAAACAATCTTTTTAATCAATTCTTTTCCATATCCAATTACTTAGTTTTAGACTAGGTCATTTTTTTCAGTAATATAAGTCTTTTGTGCCTTTTCCCTTTTTCAGGTCTTTGTCTGTCTTGATGATCAGCATATCTTCTTTAATATCACCACGTTTTCAAGAAAAATTAGTAAAGAAAACAGAACTTCTTTTTGACACCATAGATTCTTCTCAAGTCAACACTGCAGGAAAAATAGTACAGTTTCTTGGAAATATTAAATGTGCCCATTACCCACTATTACATCGGTGTGATAAAGTGTTTTTAAGCAGTGTGATGCTCCTTGATTTGGATTCCATCAGTAACATACTTTCCGTATACCAGTTTCTACAGTTCTATAGTTTTGAATTTATTTCAGCGGCTAAAAAGAGGCTTACTGAGATGATTCCTTTGTTCAGTCACCCTGAAAGCTTTGTAAAATTGTTTGTTGCATTGGGACCAGTGGCAGGACCTCAAGAAAAGAAACAGTAAGTTCAGCTTAAAGTGCTTTGTTTTTCTTGTTTGGAGTATATGGAGCCTTCAACTTTGTCCCCCTGACCTCTGGAAAGCACAGAAATGACCTCACGAGACTGTTTAAGGGTAAATAATCTACCATGTTGTGCTCCTTGGTTCTTTGTCTGGTTATTCTCATTTATAGCTTCTGCCCTTAGTCTGCTGGTGTGCTCTGAAGTTGGCCAAGAATCCATGGTGCTGGACCAACACAGAAAAAGATGAGGGAAAACACCATTTAAGTTCTTTTATTCTCTTGTCCAAGCCCCTCTCCCACCCAGCATGATTGTGTGGAATATTTAGAACTATGGTAGTCCTAATCATGGACCATTTTATACTTTGCTGCCTTCAACACATTCATCACCAGAGTACTAAGGCCATCTGTCCCCACACCAGTTTTGAGTGGATTTGTCTAGATTATCTCTTTTAGGAATTTCCAGTTTTACCAGATACTAATACAGATAGAAATTCCTAGGGTATAAAAATGAATAAACATTAAAGTAATATATAAGATTATTTTGACTGGTACATAAGAATTATAGTAGTCCTTATAGCTAACTAGGGTTGGTGGATTCAGTTAAGCAGCACTTCCAGGAGCTTGCGCCACAGAGGAATCTGTATCATTACTCTGTTAGGAAAGACTTTTTGGAGAAGATTTAGTTTTAAGAGTCCTTTGAATTACATGAAAATAGTTAAGAGCACATTTTGAGAGGTTGTATCTAGATGGAAACAGCATGATTCTTTTATTTAAATTATTTTTGTGTTTTTGGAACCAGGTCTCACTCTTATTTAAAGTGACCTCAAATTTGCAGTGATCTTCCTGTCTTAGCCTCCCAAGTGCTGGCATTACAGGTGTGCCAGCATCCCTGGCTGTACCATATGATTATATGAAGACCTTATTGGAATCTTTTTTTTTTTTTTGTCACCAAGCACTGTTTATTTCCTACATGCTAAAGCAGTACAGAAATCAAATTTAACCAAGTTCCTGTGCCTAGGGAATTTATATTTCAATTAGGAAGAGATGAAATTAAATACTTTAATTATGTACAGAGATGCTAATGTTAGAAATAAATAATTGAATTATGTAAATTCCATCACATCACAACATGGTTTATGACCAAGTACTAAAATTAGTGTGATAGATCATGGTAAGTGCGGCGGGCAGACAGAAGACAAAAATGTAGACTGAACTGGTTAGGAAAAATTTTGGTGAGAAGATGTGTCTGAAACACTTGATCAGGCTGTCGAAAGGATGACATGGAAATATCTAGTATGAATAGAAAACTTAACCTAGTATCCTCAGATTTCATCTTTTGAATTTACTTTCTGTATTGTTCAAAAAGACAATCATCCTTTCATTATTGGAACACTTTGACTGCAGTTTCAAAGTGGAACATCTTGTTAATTTTCAGTTCATAGCATTATAGCAAATATTTAGTATGTAAGCTTTTTGTTAATATGAAGGTAAATTGACTTTCTGGTTAGATCTTACTCAATTTTAAAACATTGGGATGTTATTAACTCCTTGGCTGCCTAGTACTGTATAATTTAATGGAATCATAATGTTTTATAACCATTATAACTTTCTTATTTGAAAAACTATCAAAGACCTTTTATTTGTGTTTTTTAAAGAAACAGTTAAGGATTGGCCTATGTATGACTTTAATTGCTTTGAAGAAAGTACGTATTTTTAAAATTAATAATCTATTATCCCCATGTGTGGGGAGAAAATTGGAATTACATACTGAATTCGATTTTTATCTATGTCTTCCATGCTTGTTAGCAGGGAACTGCTATTTTTTTCCAAATTACAAACTAATTTTTGGTTTTTCAACATAAAATTGTTTTTCTTTGCTTCCAGACTTAAGTCAACTCTGTTACTGATGTCGCAAGAGCTGACCAGCCAGCAAGCCCTGGAAGTGGTGAAAGTAATGGAAGAAATGGAAAGCAGAAATGCACAGTTGATTAAAAAGTAGTCTTTCTTGAAATTCATGGTGTTGGGCCGGGGATTTAGCTCAGTGGCTTAAGCACCTGCCTGGCAAGCGCGAGGTCATGAGTTCGATCCCTGGTACCAAAAAAAAAAAGAAAAAAAAAAAAAAAAGAAATTCATGGTGTTAAATTTAGCTGTATAAATTAGGTAGCTGATTTTTCTGAGTAAAAGATTGTTTTCTGTAACCGTTGCGTTACCGCTAGTGGTGCAGCTCAGTGGTAGAACACTTGCCCAGCACATGTAAGGCCCAGAGTTGCATCCCCAGCTTGTTTTGGAAAAATAAGGACTGAGCAGTTGAGCCATTATTTTTATGTTCTAATTTCCTATCAAGATAGAGGGCTAAGAAAATTATTTATTGTGTCTTTTTTTTTTTTAATGGTAGCAAAGTTTATTTGAAAAAGTACAGGTGGAAAGTAAGGGAGGAACTGGTCTGCAGAGTGAGCTTGGGCCAGTGAAAGGGGGAAAAGCAAGACGAAAGAACACCCAGGAGGCAGCAGGGTGGGCTGTCAGGAGAAAAGCCACAATCGCACATGTGTCTTTCATTTCCTTTATTGCTTTGGTGCTCAAGCAGAGCATGATAATCCTTGAAAGTGCAGTGCATAGAGTGAAGGTCCTTTTTGTTCAAAAAGAAAACATCCATACACAGAACATAAACATCCATATGAATCTGAATTGTCTCACGTGATAATGTTACCTTAAATCCATAATGTTACATGTTGGCTTTTTTGGTAACTTGAGATTTAAGAAGAAAAAATATAATTGAATTATATATATGCTTAATTTTATGTTCTTTCCTTTTACTATTCCTTCTGTCGCATTTACATCAGCTTTTACTGCCTCGTTCCCAATGCTTTTTTATATGACTTTCTTTTTACATTTTTATTATAATTATTGACATGTATTGTGTGAGATTCACTGTGTTACTCCTATACATGCTGCTATTATGCACTGGTGATGCCCATCTATGCTCTCCTTCCCTTCTTTCCACCCTCCCTTTAATCTCCTGCCAGTCCCCTAACAGCATCTCTTTCTTCAGGATTTTTTTTTTAAGTTTCCACACATGAGAAAGAACATATGATGCTTGTGTTTCTGGGTCTGATGTGTTTTACTGAAAGCAGTGTCCTCCGATTTCATCCATTCTCCTGGAAATACAGTATTTCATTCTTCTTTATGGCTGTGGATAATACCTGGGATTTTGCGTGCATATGTGCATGCATGTACATTTGTATATATATATATATATATATATATATATTTTTTTTTTTTTTTGTGCCAGGGATTGAACTTATGACCTCATACTTGCAGGCAGGCATTTGTGCCGCTGAGCTAAATCCCCGGCTGATAGTTGATAACCACTTTATGAGCGTTACTTTTTTTTTTAATTTTGAGAGTAGAACTATGCTTTTTTCTCCTTTTACTATTATAATTTAGTATTATTTCATTCATACTTCATTGTATTTTATTTTTTGTTTATTTATTTATTTACTTTTTGTCTTTTTGAGATAGGAACTCACTATGTAGTTCAGGCTGGCCTTGAACTCACTTTGGAACTCATGTTGGCCTCGAATTTACAGCATTCCTGGCTTAGCCTCTGGAGTGCTGAGATTACAGGCTTGCACCAACACACCCATCTTCATTTTATTTTCTTTATGTTTTTATTCAATCTTGAAATAGTCTCAAAATAATAGAAAACCTTGTCTCATTTACTGAATTTCTCTGGTGTGGAGTATCGGCTGGCATAAAAACTTCACAATGTTTAATGAATAAGTGAATGAGCTTGTTTTAATATATGTTTTATCATTCTGTTTTAGAATTGCTTCAGTTCTGTATGAAAATTTTGAAAACTATGGTCCAATAGAGCTGTTGAAGATAACTCAAGCATTAATTTTTCTCCAGTTTCAAAGTAAAGAAGTTTTCATGAAACTCAGAGAATTACTACTTAGGTAAGTTTTTTTTTTTTTAAAAGAAGTGTCCAGTTAATGTTTCCTTTTATAAACTGCCTGCAGTATTTGTTTTACTTACTTATATGCAGAATTGCCGAAACTTTTGGAGTCAAAATTGGGTAGCTTATTAAAAATGTGAAGGGCTGAGTAGGTGGCTGAACAGCAGAGCACTTCTTGAGCATGCTTGACACCCTGGGTTCCATCCCCACCACCGAAACTCCAAAACACAAAACAAAACAACGATAACCATTAGACATGTTAAGTCAATTAGCTCTCTCTGTGACCTTTGCCTTGTCATACATTGAATTGGTGGAGGGTTGCAGTGAGTTTGAGGCCAGCCTGGGCTACATGAAGAGTTCAAGGCCAGGCTACACTACATAAGGAGACCTTGCCTTAAAAAAATAAAAATTAAAAAAAAAAAGGAAAAAAGAACACAAAAAGAAATTGGAAATTAAGCCTATTGGGTGATTGAGTTCCCTGGGGAAGGGAGGCAGTAAATGAATAGCCAGCCTCTTCTTTGCTTTAGGAATAGAATAACAACTAAAAGATTGAGGCTGCTATGAAAGGCAAAACTCCATGTAGAAGGGCTGGGGGTTTAGCTCAGTGGCATAAGCACCTGCCTTGCAAGCGCATAGTCATGAGTTCGATCCCTGGTACTAAAAAACAAAACCGTCCATATAGAAGCTCAATAATCACAGCACTTCAGTCTGGCTCACTTCCTTTTCTTTCAGTTAACGCTCCTTTGTGGGTAGGGAGCATCTGGCTACCTGCTCAGACCTGCCTTCACCTTGTGGTCCCTATGCCTCTGCCTCCTGAGTAGCTGGAATTTCAGTGGGATTTCAGGATGTGTCACCACATGCAGCTTAATTGGTTAGCTTTTGCAATAAGATAACTGAATAACAGGTGTTAGTGAAAAAGGGTTTTCATACAGAATTCATATAGAATTTTTCCTTAATAATGTAAAATCATTTTTTCTAAGGATGTAACAGTTTTATTTTTATTTTTACTAAGACATTATTCAGTGTTTTTTGTTTGTTTGTTTGTTTGTTTTTCCTGGGGATTGAACTCACGACCTTATGCCTGTCAGGCAGGTGCTTCTGCCGCTGAGTTAAATCCCCAGACTCTATTCAAGTTTTTCACTGACTTTTATTATTAGGCTAAAATGGAATTTTCCACGAAATTTTTGTTTGTTTGTTTTGTTTTTTTGTTACCAGGGATCAAACTCACCACCTCTTACTTGCCAGGCAGGTACTTATGCCACTGAGCTATACCCCCAGCCCCACCCATGAAAATTTTTATTTTAAAAATTAGAATGAGTCAGGCATGGTGGCACATGCCTGTAAGCCCAGCAATCAGGAGGCTGAGGCAGGAGGACTACTGCAAGTTTGAGGCCTGCCTAAACTGCATAGTGAGATTCTTTTTTTTTTTTTTAAAGAAGGTTTTTTTTTTTTTTTTTTTTGTATTGGGGATCGAACTCACGACCTTACACTTGCCAGGCAGGCAAGCTGAGCTAAATCCCTAGCCTGAGACCCTGTCTTTAAAAAAACTAAAAATAATTGAGAATGAGGCTGAGGATGTAACTTAGTGGTAGAGAACTTGCATATCATCCTTGAAGCCCTGGGTTCGATCCATAGCACCCCTCTTCCCAAAATTAAGTAAAAGAAAAGAAACAAAGACTAAAATACTATCTGAGATGAAATGAAGTTCAAATCAGATTTGTATTTTTTCTTCCATTTTCTGGTAGTGCTTGCACTATCACACCCAGTTTATTTTTTAACTTAAATATAATCTACATATAATGTACATTTCTCTCAATATTTTGCTCTTATTTTTATAGTTAACTACTACTTCTAGTTCTAACTGTATGGATTAGCTTGGCCTTGAACTCATGGTGATCCTCCTGCCTCAGCCTCCTGAGTGCAGGGATTATAGTTTGTACTACCACACCCTACCACACCTGGCCTAGTACTGAATATTATGATTATTTTATTAAGTTTTTTTTTTTTTCATTGCCAGGGATTGAATCCAGGGCCTTTGCACTGAGTTACATCCTGTCATTTTTTATTTTGAGACAAGGTCTTCCTAGGTCTTAAAATGGCCAGGCTGGTCTTGAATTTATAGTCCTCCTGACTCTGCTTCCAAGAGTGCTGGAATTACAGGTGTATGTCACTATGCCAGGCTAATTTTGTTTTAAATTGGATTTTTCCATCTGCTACTTATAAAGATTCTTCAAAAGCTCCTAGCTTAAAGCGTGTGGTTTGACTAGTGCTGTCCTGGTGGAAGAACCATTACATGGGGATTTGGGTCTATAGCGTTACCACCCTGAACGCGCCCGATCTTGTCTGATCTGGGAAGCTAAGCAGGGTCGGGCCTGGTTAGTACTTGGAAGGGAGACATGGGGATTTGGGAATGACAGAGATAGGTTCTGTTGTATCTTGTGTGCATATATGGGCATGTGTGTGTGTGTGTGTGTGTGTGTGTGTGTGTGTGTGTGTGTGTTGGGCTCCTTACACACTACACATGGGAGAAAAACAAAATTATGAGCGACCACAGTGTGCTGGGTCTGAACTAGGTTATATCAGCTTCTGATAGGTCAGATCAGAAACAGAACCAAGATTCTGGCTCCAGCAATAAATAGCATAGGGAACATTGTTCTAACACTGACATTTTGTTAGCCAGGGACTGTGGTTTTATTTTGGAGAGAAAAAATTCTGTTTTGGGCATACTTTAGGACATCTTAGATTTTCTTTAGTCACCCTTCAGGACCTGTCATCTTCGAATTCATCAAAATCTTTAATTACATTTTAGGCCTAGCTCACCTATTATTCATAAGGATTATGATAGATTCATATTTTAATATGTATTGTTTTGCTGCTGGTCTGTTAGTTTTGTTTTCCTTTCTCCTCCTTGTTTTCCAGTTCTTTGAAGGTTAGCTTCCGCAAGAGTGAGATTGTCAGCCTGCTCTGTGCCCTGTCCATGCTGCCTTCCACTAGCCTGGACCAAGCCACGATGTCCCGGGTTGAAGCCCTTCTACCGCAGTGTGATCTCAGCGACCTTGCTGACTGTGCCACATCTGTTTTAAGATGGATTCAGTATGATCACCTGTATTTGGGTAAAGTTATTGGGAAGCAACTGAATCTACTTCAGAAACTAGATCACTACAGTCGTCGGAGATTACGTCAGAGCAGCAATTTGCATCTTTTATGGGACGAGCTCAAATTTGTGAAAGGAGACTGGTTTCAAGAATCAATTCTGGAAGAAACAATTGCAGTTTTGCAGCGTTTGATGGATGAAATTAATTACACAAATGTTGCAAAGATTGCATCTTTTATTTCTAAAACTAACTATCTCAGTACTTCGCTACTTGATAGGATAGCAGCAGTGGTTGTTCAGCAGATTGAAAAGGTGAAATTTAAATGTTGCATATTAATTTTATTTATTATTTACTTATCTTTTAAATTTTTTCTTTTATATCTATTTATTATTTACTTATCTTTTAAATTTTTTTCTGTGCCTTATAGTTGCCAGCTTGCACAATTTTTTTTTATCATAAGTACTTTTGGGAACTTGAATAAGAATTTGAGGTTTAAAAATGAAACTCTGGGGGCCAGGAGTTTAGCTCAGTGGCATAAGTGCCTGCTTGGCAAATGCAAGGTCAAGTTCACAAAAAAAAAAAAAAGAAAGAAAAGAAAAGAAAAGAAACTGGTTTCTGGTTCAGCAGTTTGTTACAACCTTTGCCTTAAATCACCTTTCTCCCCTCAGTGCTGCAGGTGTGGCTGAGTCAGCAGGCATCTGTTGCCTCTGTAATATTGTCCTGATCCGGAATCAGAATTCTTTGAATAAGAAGGAAGTACTTACAGATGATAGGAGGTGTAGTAAGATAGTGCTGTATGTTTGGTTTTTCTTACTTTCTGTAATCCAGCGTTGTTTAAAACCACAAAGTTGTGAGATATGCATGAAGATATGATATACTTTTACTGATTCATTTCTGGAACTAACTTGCAAAATATTGCTTTATGGATTATGGATTATGTTAGAAGTAGTTCACCTAAAAATCATTATTGTATGTATATCAGGATAAGACTTTTAGAGAGCAATATTTCTCAAAAATGAAAATAAAAGTATTTGCTTGGCTTAGTACTTGGTAGTCCTTAAGTATTGAATGGGTGAGTGAATAATGAAAAAATAATAAATGACAGAAAAATAAACAGTGATCATTACAAATTAAGAAACTTTGTATTATATGGTGACACTATAAAGTATACTGATATCACAGAAATAAGTGATATTTCATTTCCTAAATTCATGAGTAATGTATTCTGGAAATTCATGTAACAAAATTAATTTGTACATTATCTGACTTTTTCCATTAACACTTTCTGAGTTACTAATAATTAATCATAGGTATAAGTAGTTATACCAGGATGGAATAATTAATGAGTAGAATGATTCAGTTATCATTTATGGTCCTGTTAGAAAAGTATTTCATCTAAAATAATAATTAGGCTAAAACTTGGTTTTATTTTTACTGAAGTTTAAACTCTAAAAATTTCTGTTCTCTTTATGCAGATCCATCCTTTTTCAATCCTTGCTATTACTCTGCCATTCAGCATCATGAACTATGATCCACCTCAAAGGGAAAAGTTTTTGGGACTGTGCATGCAGTGCCTTCATTCCCACTTAGGTATGTGTGTGGTTGGGTAGTAGATTGAATTAGTAGATCATAGGGTACTGAGCTAGAGAGGTCCCTCAACACAGGGTAACCATAGCAGCCAAGTTGTAGTTTATATCTGGATGCCCCCTAGAGCCTCCTGAGCTCAGAGGTAAGACTACTGGAAGAAGATAGGATTCTGGGCCTAGGGCAGGCTTGCTGTTAGGAGGCGAGCCTGGCTGGAAGAGGCAGTCGCTGCGAGTGTGGCCTGGAAGGTGCATCTACCTTCCTGGCTCCTCTCTTCACTCTGCACTTCCTGGCTGCCGGACCCGGCAGGTGGTTCCAGCCTGTCCTGGACCAGGTCCCTCCACTGTGCCTTTCTGCCTCGAGAACAGCTGACTATGGACTGAACCTCGAGCCCAAATAAACCTCTCCTCCTCTTGACCGAGTGTTGGGTATTGTGTCTTAGCAATGAGCAAATGACTAAGATAGCCATGGGTTCTGAACCTTAAAAACCATGACAAAATATACATATTTTGTATTGTGGGCGGGAGGAACTTTTCTATTATAGGTAGTGATAAACATATGAAAGATTGAAAGAATTGCACAGAGAATACCTGTGTGCTCACACTGGAGGTTCAATAATGTCCTCATTTTAACATTTCAGTGCTTGATAGGAATTGTGAGCCCTCTCCCCTACTTACTGTAGCACACAGCTGCAAAGAATAACATTCTCCTGTGCCAGCCACATGCCACCAGCACCCCTGAGAAACTTAATAATCCCCAAATAGCTAACAGACTGCTTATGCATCAAACTGCCTAGTTGTTCCCAAAATGCTTTTTAGAGTGGTTCCAGGCAGAACATTTTGGTTGTTACCTGTTTGTCTCCCATAGTCTGTATTAGTTTTCTCTTTTATGGTTCTTTTTCCCATTTTTCCTGGTATTATTTTTATAATAGAAATTGATCATTTATTATAGATTGTATCATAGTATGGATTTGTCTGATTGATTCATTTTTTAAAATTTTATTCTAAAGAGAAAAAATAAAAATTTCAAAACAAGATAATAGGAGAGTAACAATAGTTAATACACTGTATATTGTTATCTTTAAGTTACTCAGAATACATAGACATTTAATTGTCCAAGCACAAACTTTTCTTTTCAATGAACTAAGAGAAATTAGTAGTATAAGTATCTTAACTATCTTGTGTGTGTGTTGTGTGTGTATATATATACTTTTTCCCTTCTTTTCTCCTTTCCCCCATCTCAGATTCTCTTTCCTTTTGAACAGTTTCTTCCCATTTCACATTATCTATTGTACATTTTGGATCTTATTTACTGTTTCAGTCTTATACTAGGGAGACAATACAGTGTTTACATATGTGAGTCTGATTTATTTCACTTATGAATATGGTCTCAAGTTACATCCATGTAGCTAGAAATGTTTCAAGTTTATCCTTCTTTATGGCAGTGTAGCACTTCATTGTATAAAAATACCACATCTTTTTTATCCATTCTTTGGTTGATGTTTATTTGAGTTGTTCCCAAGATCTATATATTACAAATTACGCTGTCATGAACATGGGTGCATATATATTGCAGTGGTACAATGTTTTAATTCTTATGGGAAGATACTCAGAAGGGGCATAACTGGGTCCAATGGGTACTGTAATCATAGTTTTTTGAGGAATCTCTACACTGATTTCCGTAGTGGTTACACCAGTCTGCATTCCCACCAACAGTGGAGGATTCCTTTTCCCCCACAGCCTTTGCAGCATTTGCTTTGGTTGATTTCTTGATCACAGCCATTCTTTCTGGGGTGAGGTGAAATCTCAGTGTTGTTTTAACTTGCATGTCTCGAATGACCAACGATGTTGAACATTTTTTCCTATATTTATTTGCTCTTTATATTTCTTGTCTGAGACCTGTGTTCATCTCAGCTGCGATGCTGTGGGTGACAGGTAGGGGGAGACCCTAAGCCAAAACCCGAGCCTCCGCCTGTGCTCAGCCTGGATCTGAGTCCCCAGAGAGCAGCCCTGTGTGGTGGAGCTGGCCTTCCTGAGTGGGCCCCGACCCACTAGCAAACTCTGTGGCCTGTGCTGACTCCGAGCAGAGGCCGTGGCCACTGCTCCCACATGCAGCTTGTCAGGACGGATCCGGGGCTTAGAGCTCGAGCTGAGGCATTCAGAGCACCTCACTGTCACCAGACGCGGGCCCCCAGCGCTTCTCCTTCTCCATGTACCACTGTCCTTTGGTTTTGGGATTTTTTTTCTCTTTTCAAAGAATTATAGTTAAAGCATAATAATAGCAGTAACATTCACTTAGTGTACTAGTTTGAATTTTGCACAAATCGGATCATTCAGGGACTCAGTACCCTAATTAAGAAACAGAATATTACCATAGTACCCTTCTCTTGTCCCTGTGCTTACTGTACCACCCCTAAAGGTGACCACTTGACCACTTCCTGACTCAAAAGCAAACTGGATGAGTTTTGTCCATGTTTCTCACTTTTTAGAAACTTAACCTGTAAGTGGGTAAATGATGCATGTGTCTGTGGGGCAGTTGTACATCCTAATTTTATTCCAATCTTAATTTTTTTTCAGGTACATTGGATCCTCTTACGTTAGTGTTTCTTGGTTGCTCTTTGGCCACACTTGAATGTTTTCCAGAAGATCTGCTGAAGGCAATTTTTAACATCCAGTTCTTAGCCAGATTAGATTCTCAGCTTGAAAGTATGTATAAACTAAATTATCCCTTCTATTGTATATCCAAATCTCAACTCCTATTGAAGCTCTTCTTCCTCCTTGTCCTGGTAATTAAACCCAGGGCCTTCACAGTAGTTGCTGCCAACCCTTTTTTAAGTTTTTCTACACTTTAAGACAGGATCTACCCAAGTCCCTGAGTTGCCCAACTGTGCCTAAACTTGCAATCCTCTTGTGTCAGCCTCCCAGAGTGCTGGGATTATACCTGTGTGCCACCATGCCCAGTTCATACTGCAGCATTTAAATCTTAGGGACATTTCTGTTAAGGAAAGTATTTCATGGTGGCTAGGACTGTAGCTCAGGGAAGAGAACTTTCCTAATGTCCTTGAGGTCCTGGGTTTGATCCCCAGCACCACCAAAAATTTTTTCTTGTCATGATTATTGTAAAAAATTTGGAAAACATGCAAAAATAAAAAACAAAAAGTAAAAGCCAGGTGTTGTGGCAACTGCCTCTAATCCCAGTATTTAGGAGACTGAGGCAGGAGAGCTGCAAGCTCAGGGGAGTACATATCCTGACTACCTATCGAGGAAAAGGCCAAGGATGGACTACACGGTGAGACCCTGTCTTAGAAAACCATAACGAAAGAAAGAAATACCCATAATTTTACCACCAAGTAAACTACTTCATTGATTGATTGCTACTGGGGATTAAACCCAGGGCCTCACACATGCTAGGTGAGTGCTCTACCACTGAGCTACATTCTCAGCCTAAAACTACTTCTAGGTTTTTTTTGGAGAGGGTACCAAGAATTGAACTTAGGACCTCACTGTTACCAGGCAGATGCTGTGCCACTGAGCTAAATCCCCAGCCACTACTTTGAATATTTTAGAATAGGTTTTTTTCTTTTCATTCCTTCCTCCCTTCATTTCTTTCCTTTTCTTCTCTCTCTCTCTCTCTCTCTCTCTCTCTGCGTGTGTGTGTGTCTGTGTTTTGAGACAGGTCTTGCTATGTAGTCCAGGCTGATCTTGAACTCACAGTGATTCTCCTGCGTCAGCCTCCTGAGTGCTGGCATTACTGGAGTATACCACTATACTCTCTTTCGTTTCCTTTCTTTTTTTCTCTTTCCTTCTCTTTGTTTCTTCGTCGTCTCTATCTCTGTCTTTTCCACTTGTTTGCAGGGGTTCAAGCCCACCACATACTAAGCATATATTTTACCACCCCATCTCTGCATATATTTTACCACCCCATCTCTCGGAGTATTTTTTTCTGCTCTTATATATATCATGTATTTATATACATTCTAAAACAAAATTTGGATTATTTACATATTCACTTTTGAATGTTGCCTTCTTTGTCTAACTACATTTTGAATAATTTTCCATGTTGTTAAGTATTTTTTACATCATTCTTATTGGATATATAATATACTGTTATATAGATGTAATAAAACTTACTTGTTTGACACCAGCCTGGGTTACATAAGTGAGTTTAAGTCCACCCTGAACTACACAATGAGACCCTGTCTCAAAAAAAATAAATAAGTAAAAATAAAAAACTTATTCGTTATGGTGTAGGTTGTTTCCAATTCCTATTATTACATGTAATGAACTGTTACACATGAATCATTGTTTCCTCAGAATAAATTCCTGAGTATAAAATATTAGATCAATGGAAATTGTTTTCTTTTGTTTGCTCATTTTTTTTCAGACAGGGACTCACTATGTAGTTCAGACTGGCCTGGACTCACTATATAACCCAGGCTGGACTTGAACTCTCAGCAGTCCTCCTGCCTCAGCTTGCTGAGTAGGGGGATTATAGATGTGCACCACCATGCCTGACTAAAAGATATTGACCCAGGGTTTAGCTCAGTGGCCTAAGTGCCTGCTTCACAAGTGCAAGGTCATGAGTTTGATCCCTGGTACCAATAAAATAAAATAAAATAAAATAAAATAATAAAATAAAATAAAATAAAATAAAATAAAATAAAATAACCAGACTCCTTCTGGGTATCTTCCCAGAAGAATTAAAAACATCACACCACAATGATATGTGTGCACCCATGTTTTATAGCAGCACAATTTATAATGGCTAAATCTTGAAGACAAACCAAATGCCCATCAACTGAGGAAAAGATAAGAAAGATGTGGGGATTTTTTCTATAATGGAGTACTACTCAGCTATAAAAAGATAAACTTGAAACATTTCTAGCTAAATGGATGCAGCTTGGGATCATACTCATAAGTGAAATAAATCAGACTGCATGTATAAGCATCATATTGTCTCCTAGTGTGAGAAGCTGAAAGAGTAAATAAGATCCAAAATGTACAATAGATAATGTGAAATGGGAAGAAACAATTCAAAAGGAAAGAGAATATGAGATGGGGGAAAGGAGAAAAGACGGAAAACATATATATATATATACACACACACACACACAAGACAGTTTGTACAGCTAGTCTCTCTTAGTTCATTGATAAGAAAGGTTTATGCTAATATTATTTAGACAGGATATGCCTATATCTTGTACTTTGAATAACTAATATGAAGTCAATAATATGCAATGCATTAGTTATTGTAACTGTCCTGTTAACCTGTTTTGAAACTCTTTCATTGTTGTTTTTATCTTTTTTCTCTTAAAAAAATGGGGGTGTAGGGGTACAGCTCAGTAGCACAAGTGCCTGCCTAGCAAGCTCAGGTTGTGAGTTCAATCCCCAGTACCAAAAAAACCCAAAAAAACAAAAACAAAAAATAGCTCCATCTCTAGTCCGAGCACCTGCAAAGCTGAGGCAGGAGGATCACCATGAGTTCAAGGCCAGCCTGGGCTATATAGTGAGTCCAGGTCAGCCTGAACTACATAGCAAGACCATCTCAAAAAAAAAAAGTAGCTTTAAAAATGTACAATTAGTGACAGTAGTGCAGAAGTTGAACCTGATCATGCTGCTGAATGTAGTAATTTTAAACTATAGAGCGTTTGTTTACAATAAAGTGATTTCATATAATATGGAAATAAAAGTATCCCAAATAGTGGGGATAAATGGTGTGAAAAAATGAATTGTTTTTACCTAGCCCCAAACCATCAAAATCCATTAGTGTTTATTTTTCATTTCAGTTTTACCTTTGTCTCTGAGTAACAAGGTCCAGTTTCGTCTGATGGAGCTGAATAGAGCTGTCTGCTTGGAATGCCCTGAGCTTCAACTTCCGTGGTTCCATGACGACTTTTGTCAACAACAGAATATTATAGGTTTGAGTTTTTTTTCTTGTGAGGTAGTGAAATTTAATTATGAAGTAAATTTTTAGGTAGGCCATTGTTATTATTGTTAAATCTAAACATGGCACTAGAATTTCCAAGAAGGCCATCACCCGTTTATGTTCTAGGTGAGATGCTGCAGGTGAGCTTTATGTTATAAGAATGTCGGGCTGGGGATACAGCTCAGCGGCATGAGTGCCTTCCTGGCAAGAGCAAGGTCCTAAGTTTGATCCCCAGTACAAAACGAAACAAAACAAGAATTTCTTGCTGGGCATGGTGGTGCATGCCTGTAATCCCAGCATTTGGGAGGTGGAGGCGGGAAGGTTCAAGGCCAGCCCAGGCTACAGAGTGAGTTCAAGGCAAGCCTTAACTGCATGGTGAAACCCTGTTTCAAAAAGACAACAAAAATGGGCTGGGGATTTAGCTCAGTGGCATAAGTTCCTGCCTGGCAAGTGCGAGGTCATGAGTTTGATCCCTGGTACCAAGAAAAAAAAAATCTTAATTAGTACACTAAACCTTTTGTTTGAGAGCAAGAACTTGTATTTGGTGGTATTACCTCAAAGTTCTTACTGGAGTATTGGAAATAGCCTTTATTTTTCTGATTGTGGAATTGGAATGATTATTCAAAATCTGATTAACTTAAGTGAACTATCTATTTTTGTTTCATAAAGATATTGGCAACATGAGTGGAGCACAACAGCAGATCTATAAAATTCTATCAGATGTACTAGGAGGACCCAATTTTGTAAAAGCCTCTGTTGTTTCGCCTTATTACCACAAAGTAGGTAAGTCACTGATAAGGAATTATCTACTTCTGAGGACCAAACTAATTTAAATAGAATCATCTCATTGCTTGGAATTTTAAAAAAAAGTTTTAAAAGATTTTTCTAGTTACAAAAATTTACAAGCAGACTCAAATAGAATATAATTAATCCTCAAATTCTCATGGCCCAGTTTGAATAACCATTAGCATTTTGATGTTTTTCAGAAAAAAAAAAATTTTAAAGTCAATTGTATGTAAAACCCAGATTAAGACTCACTGGATCTCTGGGTGTGGTGCCATACACCTGTAATCCCATCATTCAGTAGGCTGAGGCAGGAGGATTGCTGGGAGTTTGAGGTCAGTTTGGACTACATAGCAGGTTCAAGGCTAGCCTGAATGACATAGCAATCCCCTATCTCAAAAAAATAAAACAAACAAAAAAGACCCACTGAATTGCCAAAGATTTTGTCCTCTGTCCAGTGCCCTAAAGTCAGGAAAATGAATTTTTATTAATGATTCATTATTTTAAGTTCATCTCAAAAACTAACTTATCAGTCTGGACTAAGATTCCCAAAGATACTGTGCACATGATCCTAACCTGGTACCTTAAATGAAAAAGATTTTTAAGAGGATTGCGTAGACTTTTTAGACAATATGTGCTTAATGTAATGGTTGCTAAAATCAAATAACTATTTTTGCTATACTGATAATAACATAGTTGGTAACCTCACTGTGTTCTGTCCTTCACATTTTTTTGCCCTTTTAGCACAATGCCCTTTATGAGAGACAGTGACAAATAGAGTCTAGAAACAAAGGACAGATGGGGAAAGACTAGAAATCAGGGCTTAGAACTAGAGAGGAGTGGGATGGCAAGGATTTCAATCCTTGAGCAGCTTCTTTTTGTTAGTTTTTTCTTTTCGCAGTGTTGGGGATCAAACCCAAGGGCCGTGTGCCTGTTAGGCAAGAGTGCTCTGCCACTAAGCTGCATCTTAGCTTTTGAAATACTATTTGAGTCAGAGTCTCAACAGGTTTCCCAGGGTGGCCTCAGTCTTGTGATCCTCTTGTCTCAGCCTCTGGAGGCGCTGGAACTGTGGGCATGTGCCACTCTTCCCAGTTCCTTGTTAGTTTCTTTATCTGTAAAATGGGGAATAATAATGCCTGTGTAGTGTGGGATCAACTAAGCATTCAATGTAAAGCATTTAGCAGTGGAACATAGTAAGTGTTCCATACATTTTACCTGGAAAAAAAAATCTAGGGGTGGTTAGTCTGAAAAGTAGAAGACTGAAGGGGAAGATAACCTTTAAAATGTTTGCCCCAGGACCACAGTATAAAAACAAAAACAAAAACAACAACAACAAAAGAAACCCACCACCACCAACAACAAAAAAAACCAAGACCAAACAAATAGACCTTTGAAGAACTGGTATGCGGAAGAAGTACAGTATCTATTTCAGGGATGAAAAAAATGTTAACACTTAATCCCAGCAACTGCAATCCAGCACTTGGGAGGCTGAGCCAGGAGGATTACCACAAGTTCAAGGCCAACGTGGACTCCATAGTAAGCTCAAAGGCAGCCAGAACTACACAGTGTAACCCTGTCTCAAAACAAAAACAAAAACATGATGGAAGCAGATTTTAAGGCATTATGAACAGAATAATGGGCTGCCTTGTGAAAAAATAAGGGGGCCGTGGCTACATGACAGTGGAGGGGTGTGTGTGTGTGTGTGTGTGTTCAGCACTGGGCAGGTAAACCAAGTAATCATTAAATTTTTTTCATTTTGCGCAAGACACATCCTCTCCTATTTACTTTTTTTATAAAATCCATTTTGTTTCAAAGAGAAAAAAATAATTTCAAAACACAAATGAGGGGGCAATAATGGTACATATATTGCACACTGCTGTTTATTTTTATATTAATCAAGATTGGGCTTAGCTACAAGAAACTAAAACCCACAAATAAGAGACACTTAACTTACACGTCTGTTCCCTCCCACATGTGCAGCGTCCAGGGCTGGGATGGCAGCTCCACAAACAGTAGGATTGAATCTTTCTCTTTGCTGCTTTTTGGATGAGTTCTTCTGGCTCCCTCCAAAGGTGACCAAGAGACTTAAGGAGATAAAACTCCTTCATATGATTTGGCCTTGCCTAGTGCTACAAGTGGCCCTGTGCTGCGTTTATTGAGACTTGCTGGTTGATTTTGATAGTTCTCAGAAAGAGGCACCCATGGACCAGATCTTACAAAACATACTGGAGATGAGGGAGGTTCGTCGTTCTTTCATGTGTGTATGTGTATATGTACCTCCATATGTTTATATAGTAAAAATAGACCTTCAGTGTTTGCCTGTAAGAAGTTACCTAATTATACTGTTGATTTCTCTACTTCCTTAAGATTTTGAATGTATCTTGGATAAAAGAAAAAAACCTCTTTCTTATGGAGGCCATAATACAACTTTGGGAAAACCAGCAAACATGTATGGGGACTCAAACATTCAAATAGTTGGACCAAGTCTTCCAGATGGAGCTGAAAGGTGAGGTATTTCTTAATTTCAGATTTATCTAAATGTAAAATTTGGCATTATATTAGGACCTCAGCCTTCTAGGTGCAGTGGCAGCAGCATTTGTGCCTCTGTAACTTACAGTTTCCCGGTGAACCTTCAGCTTTCTGTGCAAGCACCTTGTTACTTCCTCCATCCAAACCCACAGCCTGTAACCAAGGTGCTGAACAGGCAGCATTGCTGGGGGCGAGTGGCGATTTCCCCCTCGGCCTTCCCATGCCGGCGCTGTGCATGGAGCTCTTGCCACTGCCCGCCCCCGCCCCCTCACACCCCGAGTTTCTGCCTGTGTGCTCACCGGACCAAGCCACATCGCTTTGTCTTCATGTGTGAGCTCCTTAGGCATAGTGGGCATGTAATACATATATACTGAGAAAAATAAGTATATATTGGACAGAGAAACAAATGGATGAAAGCAGGGAGCTATTTTACTATAATCCAGTTTAAACAAATAGGTTTAATTGTTATCTGTTGCCTTTTTTTTTTTTTTTTTTTTTTTTT
>PVJX010021557.1:0-10844 GCA_004027295.1 Dolichotis patagonum | reverse complement strand
CATGTCATTCATCCTCTGAACAACACCGAGGCCAGTGCGGTGGTACACTCCTGTAATCCCAGAACTCTGGAGGCTGAGGCAGGAGGATCACTGTAAATCCAAGGCCAGCCTGGGCTGCACAGTGATTTCAAGGCCAGCCTTAACTATTTACAAGACCCTGTCTCTAATTAATTAATTAATTAATTAGAATAAAAAACAGAGACAGTGGCTATCCAGGTATTTCCTTTTAACGTGAAAATTCCAGAATTACTTTTTCATCTTAAAAATGGTATACTAAGACGTCTCTGATGTAGAACATGTTCTTAGTGGAATAAGAAGTGAAACTTACTTCTTTAGGGGGCGGGGATTTTTTTTTTTTTTTTGGTACCGGGGATTGAACTCATGACCTCGCGCTTGCCAGGCAGGCGCTTAAGCCACTGAGCTAAATCCCCGGCCCTAGGGGGCGGGGATTTAGCTCAGTGGCACAGTGCCTGTCTGACAAGTGTGAGGTCCTGAGTGTGATTCCTGGTATACCCCTCAAAAAAATTTTACTTCCTTTGTTGTCTTTAGAAGATGTGCAGATTTGCACACTCACCTTACATGGGGGTGAGGCATTGTGGAGAGGGACACACTAGGGAGGGGAGGCTAAAGGTGTGGGCTTGTTGCTGTGTCCATGCAGCTACTGCAGGACTCCGGGGCTGAGAGGAGCACGGGTCAGGAAACGGTGCAGGGCAGGGGGAGGGGGGAGAGCCCCTCAGCTTGCGGACGGATCCAGGCCATGCAGGGCTCCCGCAGCTTCTCTCTAGGTCTCCCCTGATCTGTTGTTTTTGGTTGCTGCTTTGAAACTCTCACTTCGACTCCCTTCTTACCTTACAGATTCCTCACTTTGAGTGGAACTCTATGGCACTGTCAGTCAAGGGTGCTCGCATGGACTACCTGAGACAGCATATATTTGGGGACGGGAAATCATGATTGTCATTTTTATCTAAAATGAGTTTGTATGTGTTACACTTAAGTGGCCCTGACTCTATTAAAAACAGTAGGCACAAATATTCTGTGGTAGAAGGCTGCCTGGTATGTTTGAGAGTAACAAAAGATCCGTTGAGAGTGGGACAAAACAGGCAGGTTGCTGGGTGCTCACACCTGTAATCCCAGCACTGGGGAGGCTGAGGCAAGAGGATTGCAGTGAATTTGAGGCCAGCCTGGGCTACATAAGTGAATTCAAGCCGGGGGGGGTGGTGCACTCCTGTAATCTCAGTACTTGGGAGGCTGAGGCAGGAGGATCATTTGCAAGTTTGAGACCAGCCTGGGCTACAAAGTGAGCCCAAGGCCAGCCTGAACTGCATAGCAATACCCTGTCTCAAAAAGACCAAAAAAAAAAAAAAAAAAAAAAGTCAAGGCCAGCCTGGACTACTATAGTGAGACCCTGTCTCAAAATAAATAAATAAATAAATAAATTTTTTAAAGCTCCCTCAATTTATTGGGAATGAGAAATTGTTGCCAATTTGACTAGCCCTGGTTCTTTTCCACTAGTTTGTTGTATTATTTATGATCCTTACGCAGTTTTAGTCTATACCGGAACAACTGATTAGAATAGTTATGTCACCTTGGCTAAAGTAGGACAATCAGCAATAACAGTAGCATCAAACAGCCTAGAGAATGAGAAACTGATAACTATTAATTTGCTACCTTTAACCATATGAACTAGATTTGTGGTTATGTAACAGAAATCTAAAACAAACCTGCAAATTGTATACAGGAAATATGCCCTTGGCATGGGGTTAAGGGGCGAAATAGAGAAACAGAAGAAAACATTAGAAGCAAGGCTGAAGGACCAAGGAAGATTACAGAAACCTTGAGAAACTGGTGAAGTCAGGAGGGAAAAGCGAAGGAAGAAATAAAAATAACAAAAAAACTAGAAACAGTATTCACACTTACATAAAAGCAGGAACACTCAAGAAAAAACAAAACAGAGAAGAGAAATAATAAGAAAAAAATTCCACTTCAAGGCATGTCTTAACTGTCACCGGCAGACAACCTGGGCAGACAGAGTCCAGATCATGGTGATTAATCCCAGCAAGCCAGCCGCAGCTTTACAGCGGGTGTGGACAACCCCGCAGGCTCGCGCCTTTAGTACCACTAAGTTCAGGCTGGTTTCTGGCCGTAAGGCTGGAACCCAGTTTATTGAGCCTGCAGTGCTCTGTGCGCTTCCTGCTGGCTTGAGTTCAGTTCCCTGCTGGCCTGAACTCGGCTTCTTGACCTGCTGCCGGACTGAACTGGGTTCCACCGCACCGACACCGGGAAGCCCTGGACACCGGGAAGCCCTGGGTCAGCCCGCAGCTGCTCTGAGTTCTGAGCTTAGTGGGGTCCCACTCCCACCCAATCGCCCTCTCCTGGGGGACGCCTGAACCGGAATAACTCACTGGCCACTGCAGTCCACTCGATCCGCTCCTGAGTTCCACTGGTGCATTTGTCCATGGAGGCCTCTGGGGGCGCCAGTAGTCACCGTGCAAGTGCAGGTTGGAGCTGCCCCTCCTATGCAGTGAGTCGGCTCAGGAGAAAGCGCTGCCTGCCGCCTGCTTCTTCGTTGAAGTCTTTTTTCCTTCTCCCTATGGGCTTCAGTTATTGCTTCAGATCCGTGGGGGGGTCCCAGGGACTTACATCCGTCCTTCTCTCCCTAGCATTGCTGTATTCTAGTGTCCACACCCCATCTGGGAGAGGCTGTTTCTCTGCTGCTCACCACTCCATCGGCTTCCCAGAAGTCTATTATGTTTTTTTAGTAAGCACTTCTTACAATTTTCTCACCCAGGAGTGCACCTTTGGCCATAATTTGCCCCATTCCTTGCCATTTAAGTTTGTCTTATAAGCAGTCTGCTCTACCAGTTTCTCCTTCTAGCAGCTTATCTACTGAAGAACTTTTTTGGGTGTTTTACCTTTGGGATTTATTGATTGTAGTTTGGATCAATGAGTTTTTTATTTTTCTTTCTTTCTTTTTTTTTGAAAAGAGGTCTTACTATGTAGTTAAGGATGGCCTTGAACCCACTAGGTAGCCAAGGCTAGCCTCAAACTTGTGGAGATCCTCCTGCCTCAGCCTTCTGAGAGCTGGGATAATAGGTATATGCCACCACATCTGGCTCAGATCAGTATTTTGCTTTTCTTTTCTTTTCCCTTTTTTCTATTTTTGAGACAGGCCTAGCTATGCATTTCAGGTTGGCCTTAAGTTCACTTTGTAACCCAGGTTGGTCTTAAACTTGCAGCAAGCCTCTTGAATGCTGGGCATGCACCAAGATCAGTAATTTTCAATACAGAAAAGCAGTCAAGATTCTACTTAAGGGCTGGGGATTTAGCTCGGCAGCATAAGTGCCTGCTTGGCAAAAGTGAGGTCATGAGTTTGATCCCCAGTACAAAAAAAAAAAATGCTACTTAAGAGATCTAAAATAAAACTGATTTTTGTTGAATATATTTCCATATTTATTATACAGAAAAAAATAAAGCTGTGTAAACATATAACTATTTTCTTTGATTTGGTTGTTTTTGTTCTTGTATTGAGTGTTGATCCCAGGACCTTCACACTGAACTATATTCACAACCCTTTTTTTGCTTTGTATTTTTGAGATTGGTTGTAAGTTGCCCAGGCTGGGATCAAACTTGTAATCCTCCTGCCTCAGCCTCCTGAAGTACTGGAATTACAAATGTACCCAATCACACCTGGTTTATATCTATTTTGTGTGCAATTGCTTGATAAGTAATCATGGAATTTTCAGAAAAAAATGATGTGTAAGAATAGAAGTCAGAAGACTAGAGGAGAAAGGCAGGGCAAGGTTGGGGGAGTGAAAATGGTCAAAGTATGTTATGTGCATGTACCAATCTGCCAGGATGAACCCCATTAATAAAACCCTCAAAACTTAAAAAAGAATAGACGCTAAACATGTATTTATGAGAGGTAGGTGAGACCTGTATTAGGTGTGGCTAGAATAAAAATGACTTACACAGAACTGGATTTGATAATTGTAGTCTGATAGGTTAGTTTCCAGTCCCCAAAAAGAAACAGTGAGTGCGGGACCTCTGATCCCAGGGGCCATCAGAAATTTAGCAAATAAGTAGCCCTGTTATGGGAAATACAGCTCACATTTAAACCAACAACTCTGTGCCCTCTTCACATGGCCCCAGGCCCCAGAAATTCAAATGACCCATCTGTGTCCTGATGATGCCTCCCCACTCACCAGCCACAGAGGCTGCAGTTAAGGGCGGGAAGAACACAGTTGACTGTTTTGTTTTTATCTGGAGACAAGAGCTCTTGGAGCCCCGGCTGGCCTGGAACTCCTTCCTACTGCTCCAGCCTTCCAAGTACCGGGCAGGATTATCGGCATGCACCATCACGCCTGACTGCTTACGCACTGTAAACTTTAAAAATTGTAAATTTGATTTGAAAATCAACATGCCTGTGTCACAAAAGGAATGGAGAAAACAGGAAGGCATTTGAGTTTCACTACTTTTACTTATGGACTTTTCCCCTTCAAATGAGACTCTTTTATTACATTCCTTAAATAGCATTTCTAAATCTCTCTCTCTCTCTCTCTCTCTCTCTCGCTCTCGCTCTCACTCTCGCTCTCGCTCTCGCTCTGGTCTTTTTTGAGACAGGGTTTGACCATGCAGTTCAGGCTGGCCTTGAACTCAGTGATTCTCCTGCCTCAGCCTCCCATTATAACTTGGGGGAATGTCTAGAGCAATGAATCTCAAACTTCGGTGCACATAAGTCTAAGAGTCGTCTTAGACTCAAAAACAAGGAGAAGCAGAACAAATTTTCCTGGCGTTATCAGGTGCTGTGCTGCCCGATAGCGTAGGGGAACAGCTAGAATCATGACTGATGATCCCAGAAGTTCCTGCTTTGTCCACTTCCCAGGGATGATGGGATTACATGCGTGTGCCACCACATCCAGCCCAAGTATCTTTTTCTAGCATATGATTTTTTTTCAGGTTAGCCTTAAACTCAGAGCAATCCTCTTGCCTCACCTCCCAAGTGCTGGGATTATAGGCATGCGTCCCATGCTCCGCAGTAATCTTTAATGTACAAAGTTTGTCATAATTTAAAGCATGTGGAAAACTTTTTGATATTTCAAGCATTTTTTTCAAGTGAATATATATGTTTCATTTGTCATAGAAAGCAAGTATGAAGGAGGTACCCTAACAGTAAAAAGGCTTAGTAAACAACTCAAATTTATTGTTACTGTGTAATCCATTGATTGAGGCAAAAGAGAAAATTTTTTCAACTGAATCTTTAATTTCTCATTAGAAAACGGTTTTAAACTCTGATCATGACACAGAAGAGAAAAGTGACTGAGGTTTTGATACTCTATTCACCTCTTAGACAATAACATACTGAACACTTTCTACATGGATCTGTACAGGTTTTTAAAAGACAGAATAAATTAAAGCCCTATTATCCAACCAAACCACATCTGAATTTATCCTGTTTTGTCACCTTGTTTATAGCTTAGACAGTTTGAAAAGATTTAAACGTGTCGCTAGGCAACTAGCTCCGGAAGCGTAGCGAATTTCTTTCAACATCCCAGCCCATTCTTTTTTATCATCTTCATACCTGGTGGAGGAAAAAACTCAATTAGTGGCTTTTAAAAAGATGCTTTCATAGGTTTATCTTTTATATACAAATGTGGATCTGTACATACAAAATGGATCTTTGGGGGGGGGGGACTGGCTCTTATCCAGAAGAGGAGACTGTGCCTGGTAGAGCCGCACTTGAATTCTCCAGATGTGCGCTCTCTGAGTGACTGAGTGTGTTTAACCTGGACACCTGGCAGTGTGGCTTCCCTGGGATCCAAGCTGTCCAAGGAAGGATAGCAAGGGACCAGTCCAGCCATTGATCATCCCCTGGGGGAACACGGCCAGCCTCTGGGAGTCCTGGCAAGTGGACAAAACAGGAACTGCTAAGATTATCAGTCATGATTCCAGACACCAGCGGGCAGCACCTGATAACGTCAGGAAAATTTGTTCTGCTTCTCCTTGTTTTTGTTGGAGGGCAACTCTTAGACTTATGTGCACCAAAGTTTAAGATTCATTGCTCTAGACATTCTCCCAAATTATAAAATACTTGTATTGAAATATAAAATTTTACAGCCAAGCAGTAAATCCTTCCCCAGTCTAGCAATTCCCAACCTTTCCTGCATATACAGGAAAGCGGATCAATCATCCGGGAATCAACCAGCCAACTGCCTCGGCTTTTTCCCTGCCCTGCTGGGGCTGCTCACTAAACTAGTGACCCTCAGGCCCCACCTCCAGAGGTTCTGCTATCACTGGTCTGTGTCAAGACCTCAACTCCAGCGAGTCAAGCGCATCTAGGCAACTGGGGTACACTCAGGGTCGACAGTTACTGCCTATTCATCCTTATCCCCTGCTCCTGTTTTTCAGAAACCCTAACCTTTCCGGTTTTTCATCCTTTTCCCCTTCTGTTGCTTCTGTCTTTCTTGCTCCCTAGAAATCTTTTCTTCTCTGCTTTTGTTAGGGACAGGAAATAGTTAACCATTTTATAGCCACATTTTCTTACCCGCATTATTACAACATATGGAAATGATGTTCACTGCACGAGTCGTGCTTGGCCCAGCTACCAGCCTGTCAGCCTTCATGATTTGTGATTACAGAACAGAGCAGTTAGTACCCACTTTTTGTTCTCAGGCTTAGAGCTCTGCCTTCAGGGGAGTATGAGTGATGCTCTTCCAAAGCTGTGTGTATAAATCAAGCAGGAATCTTGTTAAATGCAGACTCTGAGTCAGCAGCTCTGAGGTAGGGTCTGGGACTCTGCAGAATCTTGGCAGCTCCCAGGAGATGCCAATGCTGCTGCTCCACCGGCCACACGTTGGGCTGGAAGGCTCTAGACTGACTAACAGTCCAGGTAAGGGCCGCGAGCTGCCCAGGGGAGGGGGAGGCATGAACATGGCGGTCTCTGGGTGTGTGTGCAGTGTGAGCTCCCCTGTATTCATCTGGGCATTTGGGATTCCCTCCTGCAGCTCAGACAACACAGTGTCTGGGCTGTAGGCTGCAGGGGTCACTGGGCAGACATGTGGTGTCCTGGGGGTGACCAGATAGCTACACACCATGCATCCTACCAGGACTATGTGACTCTGTAACACTAGCTTCTGCCCTGAGACTCCTTAGAGACTCCCTAGATGCACTTTGCGCACTATATGACATTTACTGCATTAGATACTGCATTAGATACCTGCATTATTACAACATATGGAAATGATGTTCTGATAAAATGTACCCCCCCAAGCATTCCTTTGACTAAAATAGTTCAGTAGTAACACTTGCAAGTGTTGTACTTGGTAGAATCACTTGGGTGATGAAATGGATTGCTATCTTCATTTTTTTTTTTTTTTTTTTTTGAGACCTGGTTTTACTATGTAGCTCAGACAGGCCTTGAACTCACTATATATCCCAGGCTGGCCTTGAACTCAGGAAGATCCTCCTGCCTCAGTCTCCCAATTGCTGATATTATAGGCATGTGCCACTACACCTGACCTGACAATTTTTTTTTTTTTTTTTTTTTTTTGGGTACCGGGGATCGAACTCACAACCTCGAGCTTGCCAAGCAAGGGGCTTATGCTGCTGAGCTAAATTTTCAGCCCATGGCTTGATGATTTAAATTAGATTCAAAGTAAATTTAATGAATCCATCCCTCAAGAGGTTAAGTATTTCTTCAGAGCTGTGTTCTTTTAGGAAATAAATTACTGTCTGGTAGAAGGTAGGGCCCTTTGCTCTCCTGGATGCCTGGAGGACAGTACTTTTAGAGCTAGAAGGCAGTGCAAAGGCTCACATGAGATGAGTTAAGAAACAAGCTGAGTCAAATTCTCTCCCAAATTCATGGCTAACAAGAAGCCCAACTTGATCACGAAGTGGCTTGCGCAATGGCTCCTCCAGGCTTCCAGTGTTCAACGGACCACCAGGAAGTAGCTTACATGCTGGGGACGTCTGGCTTATTATTTACTACAAAACTGTTTATTGGTTGTCAGTGTTCTAATTTAACACATGGCTCTAAGAATTGGAGTGAAGGGCACTTACTTCCATATGTCATTGACTTCGGTGGGTGCAAACTCTTTGGACTCCAGCTGAATCATAGCAAAGCCACCAATGGCATACAGGGACCCAGCCAGGCTGACCAAACTGATGGAGCTTCGCTCTTGGGGAAACTCGGGCATGACTTCCCATCTAGGTATGTATTGAAAATCCAGTCAATGGAAAACATGAAACGTGCCAAAGGTAATTACTGAACAATTAAAACAAATTATAATATAAAAATCCAGGTAGCATAAATTCAGACATAATCATTACATTTTGGTGTGATTTTATCATTTTTTAAAAAGTCTTTGAACATAAGCATCCATTGATATGCATAAAACTAAGAATACCGAGAATTTTCAATGTTGTGTGCTGATTCTTTTAACTTTGTGTTAAACACAAACACCTTTGTGTTTACTCATATTATACGGTCTTTAAGAACATGGTAGTGGGGATTGAACTCAGGTTATTCACATTGAGCTACATCTCTAACCCTTTTTGTGCTTTATTTTGACACAAGGTGTCTCTAAGTTGCCCACACTGTGTTTAAACTTGCAATTCTCCAGTCTCAGCCTCCCAGAGTGGTGGTATTACAGGTGTGCATCATCATCTCCAGCGGATTGTTTAAATACTGCTCCATAAAAGTTTGGGCTTTTTGCTATGTGTGTGATTTTTAGGTATCAAGGTCTATTTTGTAAAGAGGCATACATGGTACCTAAAAAAATCATACTTTACATATAAGTAATAGCGATTTATATTTTCTTCATTGCTAAACTAGGAATATAACAAGTCTGTATTTATTAAGATATGAGTTCAAAAATTTGTAAGACTGATTTTATGTAAAGAATATCTGTCAAGAATCTTTCTACGTTAAATCAATAAAAGTTTTAAAATAAAAATTCTAGCCAGGGATACAGCTCAGCAGCACAGGCGCGTGCTTGGCAAGCGTGAGGTAGCGAGTTCTATCCCCAGCACAAAAACAACAACAAATAAAAATTGTAGAAAGTAAGAAAAATATTCAAAGAGAATTACAAACAGCACAAGAAATTAAGCTTCTGAAACACTCACACTCGGCAGATGTCAGTCATTCACAGTTAAAGATTTCTCACCTTAAATAAACTACATATTTGAAATTGAGTAGCTCTGCTAGAGACAGGTACTCACGAAGTTAGGATAGTAAGTGAAGTAAGTGCAGGAAACGCGAACGCACCATAACTTGGAAGTCATATGTTCCAAATTACAAATACACACAGTGCGCCAAATGTCAGGAATTTTACAGCAGTGACGCAGAAGAATCCCCGATGAAAATATTTCCTCTTTATGCTTCTTTGCCTTCCCTTCCCCTTGTCTTGGTTAGAAAACTTAATATCTCTCCAAATGAAAAGTATGGCGATTGAGGTGCTGCTGCAAGACAACTCACTTATTGGTTTTGAGGTCAAAAGCTTCCACGGAGGCGGAAAGCCCGTCCTCAGTGACCCCGCCTGCAATCACCACCTTGCCTCTGTGCACGGCCACGCCGAACATGGAGCGCGGGGTTTTCATGGGCGCCAGGTCCTTCCAGTCTCCCTTCTTGGGGTTGTAGATAAACACCCTGTTTGTACACTTTCTGTAAACAGAAGACGACAAGTACTCCTCTTACCATCTTCTTTTTTGAAAGCAACTTCATTTTAATAGTTTTGCTTTGTGTCTCATAGTAGGACTTCCCTGTAAGAAATCTGAGACCAGTCCCTGGGCTGATGAGTGAGGACAGTTTGGTATGCTAAGTGCTAGCAAAAAAACTTGGACTCATCCAATTCATTCTCAGTGTATTTCTTATGGTTCCTTAAATTATCCATAAGTGAGTGAATAAAGTCCAGAATTCCCAATGAATAATGAAGTCACTGGATATATTTGGTAATGCCAAAACACCAAAAACCCCTATCTTAACTTTTTTGGGAGAATAGTTTTTTTTTTTTTTTCCTTACAAAAGAACAGATACCTTGGGCTGGGGATTTAGCTCAGTGGCATAAGCGCCTGCCTTGCAAGTGCGTGGTAGTGAGTACAACCCTGGTACCAAACAAACAAACAAACAAACACCAGATACCTGTAGTAGAAATATTTCTTCCAAAATTTGATGGTACTTAGGGTGAAGTGCCAGCCTGATTGGCTTTGGGATCTGTGCAGGGAGCTGACAGAGCACACTTCTGGAAGGGTCATGGAAACATGGACTTCGAGTAGTATATGAGGTATGATGGGAAAATATAGTGAATGTTTAACTTCTTAAAAATTTAGCTGGGTGTGGCGGCGCATGCCTGTAATCTCAGCACTCGGGAGGCTGAGACAGGAGGTTCCTTGGAAGTTCGAGACCAGCCTGGGCTACAAAGACAGCTTAAGGCCAGTCTGAGCTACATAGTGAGATTCGTCTCAAAAAAATAAATTCTTAAAAATTTAATACAGCAAAAGACATCTGGCCATTAATTCCCCTCAAATACTCCTCCTCACTTTGAACATATTTATCCTAGTGTTATTTATTTATTTATTTATTTTGGAGACAAGTTCTCACTATGCACTTCAGCCTGGACTTGAGCTCACTCTGTAGCCCAGGCTGCTCTCAAACCCTCAGTGATCCTCCTGCCTCAGCCTCCCAAATGCTGGGATTATAGGCATGTGCCACCACACCTGACTTATCCTGTTGTTCTTGCTGCTCTTTCTTCCTTTCTTCCTTTCTTCTTTTCTTCTTCTTCTTCTTCTTCTTCTTCTTCTTCTTCTTCTTCTTCTTCTTCTTCTTCTTCTTCTTCTTCTTCTCCTCCTCC
>PVJX010021556.1:0-31752 GCA_004027295.1 Dolichotis patagonum | reverse complement strand
CTTAGTCCATTATCTTTCTTCTACATCTCAGAGATCATTTTTCCATATGCCATAGATTTTCCATGAGTCAAACCTGGTTATGCTAACAGACTGGCACAAGGGTCCTTCCACCCATATGGGTTCTCCACTCATGCAGTTGTCGCCTACTCTTGTGTGAGTAAGGTGAGATCATTTTTGTTCCAGGAAATTACTCTGATGTAAGGAAATGGTGCTGTGGAGAGGTGAAGAACATGGATTCTGATAGCTAAGTTCTTTAATTTTAAGCCAGTTTCACCTCCTCTGTTGGGCAAGCAGCCTGTCTTTGTTACTTCTCATGGCAGAGGCCTAACACTCCACACCCACAGTTCTAAGGAGGGAAGGTTTATTTTGGCTCACATTCACATTCAGCTCCAAGGCAGGCACCATAGCAGAGGAACATGGCAGAGGAAACTTGCTTACGGCATGGCAGGAGGGGAGCAGAGATACATCGAAGAGGGAAAGAGATGGACCCTTGTAGGCTATGTCTCGAGGGATCAACCTCCTCCGACAAGGCTTCATCTCCCAGCATCACAGTTAGGTATAAAGTCATCAGTGGACCAATCCACTGAGGTGTATCAAAGCCCCATGATCTAAGCATTTCCCCAAATCCCCACCTATGAGTGCATGAGGCTTTGGGGTGCGGGGATCCAGATATAAATGATAATACTGTCCCGGCCTCTCTGTGGCTCAGTTGCTTCATTTAGAAATCGGAGGCCCAAAATAACCAAACTATTTATGTTATGATAATTACAAGAGATAATAAATTCTAAAGCACCTGAAAAAATGCCTGATACACTGCAAGCATGAATTAAATGTTAATTATTGTTATCATCATTCCCATTATCAAGTACTTTGTGTTTCCTTTCCTTTGAACCAGGAAAAGAAAGCAGAAGTGGTTCAGTTTTTCCCACTAGCATGATCCGGAAGAGATGCTCCTTCAGAGACATAGCCAATGACCTCCAATCCATGGCGAACTCACTTTCTACTCAACTTTGACAATAGGTACAAAAATATATAAATTCAGCATACTTAACTTTGGTTACAAAGATCAAACAAAGCAAAGTTCACTTTTTTTAAGAATGAAGAAAAGTCCCACACCACATCTCTCTACCTTTTTTTCTTCTACAAAAGCATTTTAACTATTTCTCTCAGTCAAGGGAACAGAAAAATAACTTGTGAGTCTTGCCTTTAAACAGACTTTTCTAAGCACCTCAAGCTAGCTGCCTTTATTCCCATTTGCCTGGATTTCACTCTGTAATGGGTTAGGAATCTTGGCAAACTAAATAGAGTAAGGCTGAAGTCCTCCTGAATTTACTATCTTCCTGCTCCCTTAGAGACCACCACTTTCACTGGCTGGTCTCCAGGATTCTTCTCTCCGAGCCTGGTCATCCACTGTCTGCTGAATTTTGGGTGGAAGAGAGTATCAGGCATGTCTATTTCTTTTCTTCTTCTTTCTCCCAGCCCCTCCCTCTTTACTACTAGAAATCAAACTCAGGACCTTGTGCTTGCCAGGCAGGCACTTATGCTCCTGAGCTATATCCCCAGTCGTCGATTTCTTTTCTGTATTCTGATGCTCTGACATCTCAAGCCATGCTGACCCTTCTGTGAGTGAGTACACCTTTTCCAGGACAAACTGATCGATGCACAGCCCCCCACTAAAATCCTCCAATCAGATTCTCACCCTCCGGGGCCACTACTCACCTGTCCTAGTCATCCCAGGGCCCGGTACTGGGAAACAAGTATGCCCTGAAGTTCAGTGAAATTATCTATTCCAGCCAATCCTAAATCTATTCACCCTGTCTCCTTGTTCCTTCTTTGCAGAGGACCTTGTCCATGTTTCCCCTCTTTCTCTGTCTGCCTCCTGCTATGGTGTCCAGTGGATCTCCTGCATAGTATGCTGTGCCTCCTGTGAAACCCTTTAGAATTTCATGGAGAGCTTTTAAAAGTCACATCGAAGACCAATAGAATGTGAACCTCTAGGAATGTGGCGTTGGTAGGCATCAATTATTTTTAAAGTTCCTCAGCTGATTAAAAGCGCAGCCAAGTGTGAGAACAGGTGCTTTGAAATATCCTAACACCTTTCTAGAATAAAAAGTCTTTCCTGTGGTAATATCCAATGTCTTCCTCTGAACATTGAAAAATGAGGACGTGTTAATTTAGAATTTCATTTTATGCCACTCAGACATGCATTCATGCCTCAATTGCAGAGTTACTGAATTTTTGCCATCAAAAAATATTTCACTCAAGACAGTAGGGAGCTTTTGGTGAAGAAGGGGTTAAGATGACAGCTAGTCTGTTGCATGTGGGGAATTGTAGTATAATAGCAGTGCCTCACCACAGAGGTGGTGCTGCTGGCCTGCAAAGCATCACCCAGCACCTCGCATCCACACAAGCCATCAGAGGTAGTGCCCAGCAGGGCTAATACCTAGGACACCACCTCTCACTACCAGCAGGACCCTGGGCAAACTGCCTAACCGCTTGGGATTCTGTGACTTTTTCTGTAACAGTAGAAGAAATAATAGTATCTAGCCCATGAGATTGTCATGATTCACTGAGTTAATATACATAAAGAGCTTTAGAAAGCAGCTGACACATAATGGGCACTATGTAAGTGTCAACTTTCATTATTACTTGCCATCTCAACTCTCCTCTGGGGCAATTGGATCAGAATACATAAAAATCTCCTGATTCTAAAGTTAGGACACCAGTGCTCAGCTGTTCATTGAGAAATTACCCATAAGTACTTATCTAAATTGTCTTCTGGCCATTTTTTAAAATCAAGAAGTTTGGTTTGGGGTAATGGGCTTGGGAAGAATCAAAGGATATTAATTAACAAATCCTAGCACAACTACCGTAGAGAGTGTTCCTTTATTTTATCTACCCAGAGTCCATTCTCTCTGCTTTTGGCCACAGCATTAGACTTTCATTCAGGAAACACCCCTTTCCCATCATGTGGCTTGCTACTCAAGGCACCCTGCTTTCCTGTGGCAAATGGATGGGCACCTGACCCAAGCTCTACCATCAGACTTTCAGGGAGGAATGTGAAGATGTGACTGGCTGGGCTGGATTCACCTGAAAACATGTCCATTAGTTCCTGCCATGGAAACCCCCAAACTCTCCCAAGTTTTTCATTTCTAAGCCAGCTTGGTCAGCCCTTCCTTGGATTCTGGAGTTACTCTATCTCTATGGCAACAGGTCCTTTTATGATTAGGTTGGCAGAGCTGGTGTCAGTTCTTTGCTATGAAAAAGTCTGAAGTGACACTACTTCTAAATAATCTTAAAGATCTAGCCCCTCTGTTCACTGCCCTCATCCTCTCCCCTTTGCATGTAATTCTGGTAGAACCGTTAGTAGCTGAATGTCTTTGGGATGTACCCTCACATATACTATCAATTCTAATTCAATAATGCCAAAATGATCATTTATTTCCAATTTATCAATATAGAAAATGAGACACAGAGAAGGTAAACTAATAAATAACTAACAAGACCTCAATAGATCTAATTGTTCCCCTCAATCAGTAAGTGAAATGTCTTGCAATAAAGATGTGCTGTTTGCCATTTCACTGGCTCCTGGGGTGGACGAAGATATTTAGCATCTTCTAATGCTGTCTCTCTCCCTTTCTGGTTGTGAATTAACTGTAGGAAGCAATTTCTATCACTACCAGGTACACACAGAGAAAGGCTTTTCAAGGCTATAATTACCCTTACAGAACACTGCACTTTCAATTTATATCCAGCTCTGCACCATTTTTGCTTCATTTTTTAAAAATTCTGTTTATTCTCTTTAGATTAATTTCCCAACTAACTAGTGCATCTGACTGGCAGCTTCAGAAACTCTCTTCTGTTGAGAAAGCTGCTTAAAACGACACCGCTTTACTTGTCTACAGTTTGTAAAAGGAGGCAGGGCCAGGCTTGGTCTTTTACGGCTCCTGACAGCGATGTGTTTACTGGCACAGAGTGTGTCTCCTAGGCCACACCAGCCTGAAGGGAAAACTGGGCTGTACCGCAGCACAGGCTGTTCCGCTTTTACTCGGCTTGCATGGCTCTTCCAGAACCGCCCTTCCAGAACCGCCGGCCCCGCCGCCCCCCAGTACCCCTTCCAGTCTTCTGAGGAAGGCCAGAAACATCGCACATGTGCTCCCAAACCTTGTTCTGCGTCCTTCGTCTTCCTACTCTTCTTCTCTGGTTCCCGTTGTGATCATTTGCCAGCTCCTCTGGTGTCTGCAGGGCTGTCAATGCAACTTGAGCCACCGAGGCTGTGCTACTGTCAGGGAGAAGAATTGCAGGTGATGGCTGAGCCACAGGCGCAGAGGAGGCCGTCATTTGTCTGGCATCTCTCCAACGGCTGCTGGGGCTGCCAGGACGCGGAGCTCCCCGTAGCCCTGCCACGCAGCGCGGCAGTGCCCGTGATGAGAGACAGGCTCCCTGGTCGCAAAGCCCTCCAGGTAGAGCCCTTGTACTTCCCTTCTGACTGCCACGCCACCGGGCTGAAAAGAGCCTGAATCCCGTCTTCAGCCACCTTCTTTTCCCCAGCTTCGAACTTCATCCGTGGGGAGAGCATGGGTGCTGTCACTGTCACTGTTCTCTTTCCCAGGAGGCATTTTTGTTCCTTCACATGGCTAGACTCTTGATACCACCAGTCTGTCACCCTACCCCAGAACTGCCTGCTTCCTACGGTGACTATAGATTTTAGCCAACCTCACTTTTATTTGAGAGGTTTTCTTCCCAGGTACCAAAAGTTACATGTTCAGAACAAGAAGGACAGTGATGACAATGATAGATTTTGCCCATGAATCAGACCCCAACTAAGCACTTTAGATACATTATCTTATTTAGTCTTTTCAACTCTTATATGATACATTCTGCTATTGTCCTCATTTTGCAGAGGAGAAAACAAAAGTTTAGGAAGGTTAAATAGGTCCGTGATCACGTGGTTGGCAAAGTGCAGCTCCTGTCCCGGCCCCTGCTCAGCTGCGCTTCTGCCTCTCAGCCTGGGCACTGAGCCGCCTCAGTCAGGCCTCCCAGCTTCCCGGGGCTCCTTCCAGCGCTGCTTTCATCCTCCTTAGGCGCCTTTCCCCAGGGCTGCCTGCACAGTCCGCGCCTTGAGTTGGTAGAAGCCTCTAGTCTCACCCCAGCCTGCTTCCTCCACCTCTCTGTGCTCTCCAGGGGAGAAGGAGTCGGCATGAGAAGCCCCTGCACCATGCTCGGCCTGCTCGAGACCTCCAGGAGTAATGGACCCTTGTCTCCCTGGCCCCTGTCTCAGAGCTGAGCCTGTTCCCAGAAACGCTGTCGGCACCCTACATTACATGGTTAAAACTGTGCCTGATCTTGGTGGGTGTTTTAAATGAATAAAGAATTCAAGTCTGGTCTTTAAATGCCACAGGGAAAGAAAAAGTTACTGTCTTTTCAGAGTGCCCATTGTGATTTGTCCTTAGAGTTCCCCCTCCATGGTCCTTTTTCCGCTTGAACTGACAAACTGGACAACCAGATAAATACAGCTGCAAAGTGAATAGTATGCATATGATTTCTTTCCCTCCCAATGTCACCAAGTCAAAAAGAAAGGCTTCTTGACAGTGTCTATACTAGCATAAAGCAAAGAGCTGATCAAGTTTGACAAGCTGATACACTTGAAAGTGAAATATGGAGGGTGAATTATCCTGTTTGACTATACTGTTTGTCTTAGCCAAGTATTTGCCATTGTTTCACCCTAACAGGTGGTGGTTCTGCCGCTAGGCATCTGTGTGATCTTGATACCTCAGTTTCCCCCGTTTGTATACATAGGGATTATATCCAAGATCTCTGAGTTGCCTGAAAGTTCTCTATGTCTTTGTTCTGTAGCAAAACATGTCATTTACAAGTCAGATAATTTAGGGTTGACTCTGTGAATAAAAACAGTCCTCCATAAACTTTTCTCCACATGATTATTTTATGGAGCAAGTGTCCACTGTGCACTGAAGGTGGGATTCAATTTACAAAAAAAATCTGACTTGTGGCCAACTTTTAAGTGATACTTTTATTGTTTAAAGTGAGGCTCACCCATAGGTCATAGTTTCTAAAAACACTATCATATACACCCTCTTCCATAGAGTCCTTGACTGGGAAGCATTAGTAGAATCTATCTTTAAAATTTGACTTCTTTTAGACTAAGGGTTTCTATTGTTTTGTCCCTTATAAAAAACAACATATTCACAAAATTTCCAAAACTGGCTTAGTGATAATAACTTATTGGAATTTTTAAATAAACACACCAGATGATATCACTTCTCTGCCTAAAACTCTCCTGACACTCTCTAAGGCATGGATGGGCCTTTGCACATTCTGTTCCCTCCATGTGGGACACCCTCAACAGCACTGTCCCTTTTTCTTCCTTACCTGGAAGTCTGTTAATCATTGCCTCTTCAGGAACTGTCCCCTGACTTCCTGGAATAAGTCCTTAACTGTAACCCTGATGTGCAATGTCTGAGTGCAAGGTTATTACAAATAGCCTACGTATTCTCTTGTCACTCTTGCAGACACGCTGGCTGCCCACCGCATGCACAATGCTTCCCAGGCACGTGGATTTCAGTGTAGGGCATCCGCCTTCATGTAGCCTTCAGTCACCTAGGGTAAACAGACAGCAATCAAGTATGCGAATGAATATGCCTGCCACTTCCTCCCCTTACAGAGCATGCAGAGAGTTAAAGTGATTGGAGTTAGTACAAGGTCAGCCTTAAGAGGGGAGGGACAAGTGGCAACTCCAGTAAGGATGAGCGTAAGGCATAGTCACATCTTTGTTCAAACAATTCTTTTAACACTTTTCAGTCTAAGAAGCAGGAGGAGAAAAGGTCATGGCCTGACATGCCAGGCTGGCTGTGCCAGCTTGAGTGATGCTACCTTCAGCATGGGCAGAGGAGCAGGGGCTCTATCTTTCCTTCTCTTCCTCCACCCTAAGAGTCTTCCCACCCTCTCGCACTAGACCACCTACCCCAAAGCTAACATCTTTGGTTTTTCCTTCTCTAAATGAAACTCCTTTTCCAAGGGTGCATCCTCTTTTCCGTTATGTATTCCAGTAAGCTAGCCTACCACTTCCCTTTAGTTTTCACATGTACACTAGCATCCCCATTTTGCAGACAGTGGAAGAGTCATCCATGAAACAAGCTAGTTTCCAACAGAACTGGGATACCAAAGCCAGGTTTAAGACTCCCTATCTTTTTCCCACATATCACAGCTCCTGGGCTAAGCCAGGCCTTTTTCAAAGCCCCAGGAAGCCAAAGTTGGTTGCCTCCTGCTGGCAAAGAGTTCCTTCCAGGCTTCTGGTGCTACTGCCAAAAAAGGGAGGGTGTGAGAACTGAGCAGAGGAGATTCTACACAGAGAAGCGTTATGCACAGTCTGTGCTTCCATTGCCCTCCCTGGTCCTGGAAGGAGGGCATGGGTTATGTGCATGGGGGCGGGGGGGATTATGAAAATCAATAATTCATGGCAGTTGATCAGTGTCAGAAAAGTATTCACCCACATTTGTCCCCTGTAAGTCACATTCTCCATGTGTTCACATTTGTCTTTCACCAAAGGCATCATCCAGGTGGACTCAGCAAGAAATATCCAGGCGTTAGCCGAATGCTGTGGAGTTTCATTTAACTTCATTTTTTGCAGCCAGGGCTGGCGTGGCAGCTAGTTTTTCTTACGAGGTTGTTTGTACATGAAAAGCAAATTCCCAGAGGTTTCCAAGATTGCCGAGATCCTATGCAAGATGCCTGCTCCCTCCCACCTGCCCACCCACCCACTAATAAGACATAATGCTGTCCTATTTTTGGTAACAATTAAAGGGCCTCCCGGTGAAAGCAGAAAGCTGTTTATTTTCTGTTACATCACTTCACTTTGCCTTCGAAGACTGGTCTGTGCTCAGTGTTTTCTGGTGATGCAAGTCAGCTCTCTTCCTCTAGCAGTTGGATCGCTCCCATCTCACAGCACCTCACAGGTCTCTTCCTCGGAGCAGCGCACTGCTGGAGCGAGGAGCTGCTCACGAATCAGCTGCAGGTCCCTGTTTTGAAAAGCAGAGATACAGAGGCAGAGGAAAAGGGTGGACTTCTGTGTGACCTCTTCTTAGAGCAAGACAATCACCATCCGAATTCCAGAAGCCCTGTTCATGTGTGGGGATATTTTTTCGGCTACACAGAATCAGAACGAAGCAAAAGGATGGGAAATGCCTGCATCCCCCTGAAAAGAATTGCTTATTGCCTATGTCTCTTATCTGCGCTTTTGCTGACTGAGGGGAAGAAACCAGCGAAGCCAAAATGCCCTGCTGTGTGTACTTGTACCAAAGATAATGCTTTATGTGAGAATGCCAGATCCATTCCACGCACCGTTCCTCCTGATGTTATCTCACTGTAAGGCCCGTAAGCATTTTGATATCTAATTTATGATTTTAAAATTCCAGTGGGTGTATGTGGGGCTTTGTATGTATTGGTGGAAAGGCATGGAGAGAGGGAGCGAGGGAGAGAGATTCCTTTTGCATGCCTGGCCATTTGACAGTGCTAACATTTTGCTGCATTTAGGATTTTGGATTTTTTATTAGTGGCTCCTGATGCCTAGATACCCTCCACCCCTGAACATTATTATGAGAAACCTGTAGCAGACTCATCTCTCTCACTTCATCTGGGAAGGAGCTGTATTGTACTTCATCAAATAGTGTCAAAATAGTGACTGTTATGCTAAACCGGATTAACATAAGGTTTGTTCTGTGTGTCTCTTTGTGTGTCTGTTTGTTTTTTTGTGTTTTGTTTTCTTTCAGATCCTTTGTGAGGTCTGGTTTTACTGAAATCTCAGAAGGGAGTTTTTTATTCACACCATCGCTGCAGCTCTTGTGAGAAATATTTATATCATGACTATTTTTAATATGGCATATATTTGGATGAGCCTTCTAGTAAAATGAACTCAGTTTTAGTTTTGTTGAATGTGGTGATATTTCTGAAAAAAAAGGATATCGGTAAAGTGAGAGGTAGATGGGGTTTGTTTGCAACTTTATACCAACAGTGCAGGTTGATTCTTGCAATGATAAATTTGCTAACCTGTAATGCTGTCTACTTTAAAGGCTATTTATGAAGTTGTTGGAATGTTGCAACAAGGATCTCAATTCTATTCCACTATTTTACTTTCATTTTTAACTTAGGAACTTTGATTATTTTGCCCTGGAGTTTTGCATTTGTCAATACAGAGCCCAACATAACATATGCACTCAAGATGTTGTCTCCCAGGGATCTGGGGCAGGCTGCTACTCTGTATGATTTACCATGTGGGGAAATAAAAAAAGGGAAAAATGGTTCTTTCTAGGTAATTCCTTAAAATAGCAATTCTCAGGAGATTGATTTCTAATCTCCTCTAATTTGTAACTAGTTTCCTCGCAAGGAGGGAAAGAAAATATTAATGTAGGCTATCACACAGGATTATTCTTTGCTATATGTTTTGAGTTGGCCACAAGGGAATCACATATTCAGTCGATGCCTGAAAATAGTCAAAGATATTTGACTAAGAAATCAAATATCTGCACACGAATAACATGATGTGCATAATTTATTTTGATGTGTAACATTTGGCCATCGGAGTTCTAGTTCTTAGGGAGGTATCACATGGGGGTCAAGAAAAGTGTTCATGTATCAGACAACAGAGTTGGGTTGGTAGATTAGAGGTGGCAGTGGAGATAAGTCAGTCATTTTTACACCGAGTTTGGGGTATCTTAACTACATAATTTAGGGCCCTAGTTTTTTGGGTTTTGTGGGATATTGCTTTTTGCCTTGACTATTTTGGCTGCTAGGTATACACGAGATTGTACATACACAGGCAAACACCCATTGCTCACTAAAATTTAGTCTGCAGATTGTGAACGTTACTCAGCCTCAGTCTCCTTATCTGTAAAATGGAGATGATAGCATATACTTTGAAAGGCTTTTATCAGAGATAAAAAAGATTAGGTAAATAAAACTATTGGCATAGTATATAGCAAATGATTACACATTTTGTAAATGGTGCCATTTAAAATTTTTACATAAATCTAAAAGTTATTCAGTCAATCATTTTGTCTGAGTGAAATCCCAAAACTGGTTTGACTATTTTAGTTTACAAACTTGACAAGGTGTTTTGACATTATATAATGATGTTGGCAATGTCCTTCTGGCTAATATTTTTGAGTGATTAACAACTGAGTGGATTATTCCTAAGGGGTTTATCTGTTTGATTGATGACCAACAGTGTGCTTAGGGGAGGTGTTAGCACATCAAACAAATTCAAAAAAGATGGACCCTTTTTAGTACAAAAAGGGGTATAGTTTCTAAATCTGGGAACTTTCCATAGGATGAGAATTTGCTGTGCCTGGAAAAATGATAAGCTGTGCTTATGTTGCTCATTTGTTAAATAAATAAACAGCTGAAAAGCATATTTTTGATGTACAAAGGTACCTCCTCCTTCCCCCCAAGATAATTAAATAGACCAGTGCGTAAAACTTAAAAGTCTCAGTCACACAACTACTCATATCCTGACATTAGATAAACATTAGTTATGACACAGAAAGCCTGGACTGATCAACGTAATCAGTTACCACATCTCCACTTTGTTTTTGTTGGGTGGACACAATGACAACAAGCACAGATGCTGGACAGTGTTATAGAAATAGTTGCCGGCTGCTGCAGGGCAATGTGATGACACACATTTAGAATCACAGAGGGAAGCCAAGGGACTGGTTTTAAATAGCCCATACTGAGTGTGTGCCATACCCCTCTGTCCCATGCTCCAAGTTCTTATGGAACATTCCAGCCCTTCTTTCTAAAAGCAGTTCAGGTTTCAGAAATAACAAAAGGCCTACCAGTCTTGCCTTGTATGTCCTCAGTTGATTCACATTTCCTAACCTCCACATTTTAGATTTATGTTATAATGATCTTACACAAAATTCTGAGGGCTCAAAGTTAGCTTCTATCTCTAGGACCCTATCCCTTGGGACTTTGTTCTCCATCCTCCCTGCCCAGTGTTCTCTGCTTCACCCTGTCTTCAAGAGAAGATTGATAAGCTCATTTTCACTGAGTAGGAATTAAATACTAAAGCTGCTATTTTGAGCTGTACTATGATCATAACATTTGTGTGAATGCATGGATTACAAGCAGAGCAGATCCTTCTGTGGGATAGAGCTGTCCAGAGCCCTGAAATCCTGCCATGCACTGCCAACTTGCCATAGAAACATGAAGACCAAGGAACTATCAGGCCCAGATCCCACAAGTCGTTTCTTGGCATTGGCAATGAATATACATAACAGTTTCCAATGCTTTTGTGACTGTGGATCACCAAACAGGCTTTATAAATGTGAAGAGATAAACTTTTGAATCAATTCTGTTTGATGTTCAAAAGCAGTTGATATCTTGCTTTGTTACTGGAAAAGAAAAAAGAAATGTCTATTCCTACTCTTCACCTTAACAGCCTGATAATTTTGTTATGGCCCCAAATATTTTTTCAGACCTCTGTTAGAAAGCATGATGAGAAGTACTTTGCAAAATGTCAGCTGGGGATACTGAAGAAAATAGACACAGCACCTCAAGTTATATGCAGTGTTTGGGAAAAGATTCTGATGGGCTATGGCTAGCAGTTTGCATTGGATGAAAAAAAAATACTTTGTACAGTGGAGAGAAAAAATTAAGATATATTATAAAATGTATCAGATTACTTGTAAAAAATTTTGAAATATCATTTATAATCTTTAAAATTTAAGAAAAAACATTTACCAAAGAAATGCAATTTTATTCATATTTTTCACTGGGACAGTTTGATATATAACCAAGAGAATGATTATGCATTCTAGTTTGCTCTTAGTGATAGAAAGTGATACTTTTAGTGAATACAATTTAGAGAAATGTGTTTTCACACATTACAGCCCTGTTCCTTCTCAACTACAGATTGAAATCCCCAGTGATACAGATTTAAGACAGAAGTAAGATTCAAATTACGGGTAAAATGTGGCTACACTACCATTCACTAATGAACTAAGTTCCTGAAACTCCTAAGAGGATTCTATTTGCAGGAAGTAAATTCCAGAGGTAGTTTTAGGATCATTCGTTAAAAAAAAAGAAAAGAATTCAATATGGCCAGAAAAAAATCTGTTTATTACAATGAGATTTGATCTTATTTGTTTGAAATACTGAGTTGACAGTTCTGGGGGAAAATAGCATTTTTTAAAATTAATCCACAGTTGATGGATATGTAGATAGTCCATGAGAAATTAAAACCCAAAACTAAATAGGAAAGCAAAAAACATGAACAAAAACATAACAAGCCTTATGTTAGTAAAGTTTTAACCATTTGATCTTTCAAATATTACTTGTTCCAAAAAAATATGCATGGTCTAGCTCACCTTTTAAAATGATTGCCATCTTTTTCTACTCATCTTATTACATGTAAGAAAACTTTTACAGTCCTCAAGAACCACTAAAGCCTGACCTATCAGCTATGAGGTATTTAGAGAAATGTTCAGCTGGTTATATATAGATGTATGTTTTGGTTTGTGCCCAGTGGATGTCCTCACAATGATGGATTAATAATTAAATTTTAGTCATTGAGGCTATTTTGTTTCCATTTTGCTCAGTGATTCATAGGTCTTATTTTTTAACTTGTTAATTAATTCTTTTTTTTTTTTTTTTTTGTCTTTTTGAGACAGGATCTTGCTATGCAGTTCAGGCTGGCCTTGCGCTCACTTTGTAGCCCACACTGGTCTTGAATTTGCAATGATCCTCCCGCCTCAGCCTCTTGAGTGCTGGGATTATAGGTCTGTGCCAGAATTAATTCTTATGATTGGGCAAACTGGCTCTCTACGACAAATGTTTTTCTCTGAAAGTATGTTGGATTCTTCCAATTTTCCTGGCAAGAAGCCCGACAGTCTCCATCCTTTCTTTTACTACCTATTTGCAACTGGTCAAGTCCCCTCTTAATCAGGACGGGAAACCTTGTCCCTCTGTCCCCTAGGCCAAGGCTGCGTACAGTTTCTGCAGCACCTACTGGGCTCTCAGCTCTCTTTGCAGCCACCTCTGTCAGCATTACCTCTCGCCACAGTACTCGTGTGCTTGGAAGTCCTTAGGAACAGCGAAAGTCTGAACACCAAAGCTGGTGCCAATAGCATTTGCCCTTTTCCTATTTGTCAAGAGTATCACTTATGGGCTGGGGATTTAGCTCAGCGGCATAAGCACATGCCTTGCCAAGAGCAAGGTCATGAGTGCGATCCCTGGTACCAATTAAAAAAAAAAAAAAGAGTATCACTTACAACATTGACCTGAAACACCCACCCGCTATACATGCAAACTCTATCCACAGCTCACTTGGTGATCTGTTTCTCAGCCTATACATACTTTACTGACATCTAGTTTTATTGGAATTATTCATGCTTTTATCCATTCCATGTTTATCCCAAGGATTGTCAATGTGATGGTCCTGGGGAAAAGTCTACCTGTTATAACCCAGACATTGCTTCGTATTTCATGATTCCAATCTATACTCATATAAATTCCCTGCTAAAGACTAGTATTTTACTACCCATAGAAAGTTGTGGTCATGTCCACATACTTTATTAATTTGGTATACTTATCTGAACTGGCAGGGTGGTCTGGAGAGTGAACTGAACCCAGAAAATGCAAAGAGATGTTTGCTTCCCAAACTTCTTCAGCACACTTTTCCAGAACTTCAAAAGTGAGGCATCTAAGTCTCTCCTGAGATCCACTGCTTGAATCTGCCATCCTGACTTCATCTTTAACCTCCTGACTGGAGGCCCACTGGTCCTTGACTCTCCTTATGAAAGATAAGAGTTCCCCTTATCCTATTTGATGGGACATCCAATGAAAAATATTCACTAAGATGAAAAATACTCACACAAAGATGATTTCCTTGTTAATTTATGTGTTTCTGCTTAATTTAAACAAATGTTTCCCAAATAGTTGCCCTCAGTAACAAATGAAAGCAAAGCTTCCTACCTTAGTCTGCATGGTTTGAAGTTCTAGTGTGCAGAGGTACAAGATTGGGGTTTGTGAGGAACACATGGTCACTTCCCACTGTGATATGGCAGTTCCTAGAATGGTAAAATATATTTGGCCTATATTTGAACATATTGTAAAGCAATCATCGTAGCCTGTGTTCATAATGATAGTCAGTTGATCAGCAATGGGAGTGATGCTTTTGGGTTATTGATGCTGCAGTTAAAGTAAAATAGAATGATTGTAAGGGCTTTACACTTTTGCTGTGATACCAGTACAGCTCTCTGTGATGAGCTGACCATGTGACAAGTGATAAAGAACACTCGTTTTGTGGTAAAGTTCCAGTGGTCACTCTCCTGCTTACTAGTTGTGTGACTAGGAGTAAGATTAGTCAGACCTTGACACCTGTATGTACAAAATGAGTAATAATCATGGTGCCTATTTCACAGAATTATGGTAAGGATTAAAGGAAACAATGGTACAGTTCCTGAACTTAATATATATTAGCTTTTATTATAGTAACTGAAAATCACCTTAATTACTACCATAACATCAGATTAGTATCTGGTTGCAAAATATGGACTTGCCAACAATCCCAGCTTTAAGTTTTGTGGTTCTATACAGAGGCCTCTATCACACCCTGCTGAGAAAATCTTTCCTTCAAATATTCTCACGGGAAACATGGGTTATCTACCTTCAAAAAAAATAAAACAAAAAATAAGCCAGACATGATGGTACATACTTGTAATCACAGCACGCAAGCAAGAGGATTGCTGGGAGTTTGAGGCTTGTGCTACATAGTGAGTTTAAGAGTAGTCTGCATTGCAAAGCAAGACCTGTCTGAAGAAAACAACAAAATTATATATATATATATATATATATATATATATATATATATATATATAATCTAGCTTCTTCCTCATGAGTAAGTTAACTGACACCATATTTTGTAAAACATGTCAGATTTTACTTAAGATGACTAACATTGGGCAGACTTCAGATGAGTGGCACTATGGGGAGATAGAAAGAGAACTGAACTAGAAATCAGGAGACAAGAGTGAAAATCATTTGCCCATTAACATACTATGTGACCTTGGTTATGTCACAAAATATCACTGATCTCAACTTTTATGTGCATGAGATACTAGAGATAGAATAAACTGTGGTTCTCAAATCCAAATGACAATGGATATTGGCGTATTAAGATAATAAAGGAAGCATGTCAGGGGCTATAGTACATACCTGTAATTCCAGCAGGAAACTGAGATAGGAGGATTTTCAAGTGTAAGGACAGCTTCAGCGACTCTAACTCAAAATAAAAAGGGCTGAGAATGTAGCTTAGTAGTAGAGTGTTGCCTAGCAGGTGCGAGGCCTGAGTTTGATTCTCAGTACCATGAAAAAGTAAAATAAAGCAAAAAATAAAGGAAGAATTTGAGTTTAAGACATTGGAGAGGGTTGCAACTGAGGCAAACCCGAGAAGGTACATCTTACCTAAAAATGACACTCTCAGTTCCAAGTGCAGATGAGAATGTGATTCATGCTTATGGGGCTTTATCTTCCTCGTTTTCAAGGAAGGGGAGAAATTTGGAAGCAAATTTTTAAACAAGATATAGACAAAAAATAAAAAGTCATTTGGCCTCTTGAGATCATCATATTCAATTTTATCTAAGGCCTCTTCCTATCTTACAATTCTATTGTATTATACTCTACTCTATAGAGTTACTTCAATGTAATATAGAAAATCATCTTGTTAAAGATAACAGACAGAAATTATTATATCAACTTTGCAAACCAATAGATTAGAATACTAATTGAAAAAGCACACTGATACAAAATTAGCTGTTATAAATAAGTCAATAAAATAGTACTGTAGTTTCTAATCTTCCAAAAGGAGCTTAGCAGGCCCTTCCTGTGGTGGCTGATGATAAAAGAATATTTTAATATATCTCCCAGGAGCAAGGGTTGGGAAGAAATTGTTTACACAGCAAGACGGCAAGTTTTTGTCTACGTAAAATGAGATTAACAAGCAATTAATTTATTAGAAACACAACCTAAATTGCATATATATAAATAGCTGCTGAATTAACAGACAAAATTCTCTGCTAAGGGCTATAGATTTTTCCCATGCTTCCATGGCTAAGATTTCTGCAACGTTCTTTGAGAACTACCTTCATTGCTGGTTTCTGAGCCATATGATTAAAACAGGCAAGTTGTGGTTAGGGGCTTTGGTTACTCTTGTATTGCTTGAGGCTAACCACTTTGTATATCTCATTTTTTATTTCACTATTGTGATAGCATTTTGAAGTGCTTGTAATTATTTCCATCTTACAGATGAAACACTGAGTTCTGGAGGAGTTAGGAACATCCTTAATGTCATATCCCTAATAAAGATCCAAGATGAGGGTAAAACCCATACTCTCACTTTTCACCACTTCTGAATGTGGATCACCGACTTGACTTTGCATAGTTTTGTTCCCAAAATCAAATCTCTTCTCAAAGGGTCCACCTTTTCCATTAACAAGGATATTCAGGGGAATGTGTCCTGATTCTTGGAAACAATAACTGAAAAGGAGTTTCAAAAGCCCTTTGAAAGAGTGGTAGCATTGTTGGCAAGGACATCTGTTTTCCCTAGGTTTCAACTCTCATTTGTATGTGTAAGTTCTTGTCTCCTTGCTTAAAAATGAGACAGACAGACAGACAGACAGACAGAAAGGAAGGGGAAAGAGGAAAAGGCCATATTTACTTTAAAGATACACCTTAGACCAGTGTTCTCAAAATGTGTGTCCAGAAGAACTCTATTCTTAAAGAATAGAGTTCTGTGCTCAGAAACCTTAGGGAAAATACATATTCTATTCCTGTTTGGCTATTCACAATGTACCTTGACATGGAAAAATCTCTAAAATTATTCAAAGTGGTTTATTTTTCTTAGCCTCCTGCAGAATATTGGTTCTATGGAACATACTTTAGAAATAGATGCATGTTATATTTGCTTTATTTATTAGCTTAATTATTTTCACTTCATCTTGTCCTAGAGGAGCTGGACAGCAAAGCATAGGTGAGTTGAAGGAACCCTATCCTCCTGGAGACATTAGTCATCTACTGCCACATAAAACAACCTGAAACAGTTTAGTATGCATCCATTGATGTGGTATCTAGGAAGGCCTCCCCACCAGGCTACCACCTGATCAACAGCTTGGCTCCCCTCTTCTTTAGGGATCACTCACTAGATACTGGATGCTACCTCTTTTTAGGAGAAATAGATGACTGCTTGCAGTTCATTCGTTAGGAAAAAGGCTCCGAAGCTTCAATGCAGAGCCTCACTCTTGTTATCTGAATCTAGATTCCTGGGCTGGGGATTTAGCTCAGTAACTTAAGTGCCTGCCTGGCAAGCATGAGGTCATGAGTTCAATCCCTGGTACCAAAAGAAAAAAAAAATTTGAATCTAGATTCCTTACAGCTATTTCCTAAGTATCTAAACCAGCATTTGCCTGGTTATGTGTCATTGAATGTTTTGTGTAGAGCTCATTAATTAAGTCATTCCATTATCAATAAGACTGGGGGACTGCATATTTAATTCCCTTTTGAAGAGTCTCAGTTGATTTAAGAGCAGAACTCTGCCATTCTTTCCTGCATGTGGACCTCTCATCCCCTTCAAGCCCTTGGGCATGATGTTCTGGGAAGTGCTGGACAAGGTGGTTCTGGGTTTGCAGCAGACGCTGGGCAGAACTGACGGGACTACACTGAGGAAGTTGGCTTCACGCATAGCATTAGTCAGTGAGGGAAGGACTATGCCTGAGCCTGGAATCCCAGCCCTGTCACTTACCACCCTTAGACTGGCTGGGCTGTGGTGCTGCAGTGTTGTTATTGATGCAGAGATGTGAGCCACTTCTCCTGGCAGCGGGATGCTGGCAGCTGGAAGGAGGAACTAGAGCTTCAAGTTAGCAGACATTCTACAGTGCAAATCCTGTGACCGCAATGCAAAATTAATGATAAGGTTATAAAAGCTTTAAAAAAAAACCTACCCTCAATGGTGAGTTTTAAGAATATTATTCTAAGTAACTGCTGGAATCAAAAATGCACTTTAAAAAATTATTACATACCACAATTTGGTGGATGCTTTACACAGAAGTAAAGTCATATTCTACATGCTTTCCTTTTTAATCAGAATAAAAACAAATGATTGAGTACTAAATTAAATCAACACCCTAGGAGTCAGGAGATAATCAACAATAATGGAAAGATAGCATAATGGAAGTGGTGGTAATAACAGATAAATCCAGGATCCGCCCATCAGGAAAAAAATAAAATAAAATAGCACCAGGTAGGAGGGAGCAATACCCCCAAGTCAGGAAGACAGGATTATTTAACAAAAATTCAGAGACAAATTTTGGTAAATATTTAGGAAAGAATCAAAGGAGTATTTCACTTCACATTATACATGAAAGTAAGTCCCAAGTCTTAGAACTAAAGAAGACGTGATTTCATAGAAAAAGAAAAAATGATAATATTGCATATCGGTGAAAATGCAATCAGACAGATATGTACTCAGAGTTGGCTGTATTATTTGGCAAAGTTAGCAGTTTAAAAAAATCTCTAACCCGATGTGTTAGAAATCTGTCTTGTCTATGATAAGAAACTGGAGATAAGAAAACATTTACATATGAGGATAGTTATGGTAGTGTTTCTGATACTAAAAACTAGAATCAATGATAAAAAATTCAAATCATTGTATATTGATTTTCCAAAACTGCTAAAGCTGTATCTGCTAAAACTGTGTTGTCACTGGATGTGGTGGTGCAGGCCTTTAATCCCAGGGCTCTGGAGGCCGAGGCAGTAATCCCAGCACTCACCACAAGCCTGAGCTATGTAGTGAATTCAAAGCCAGGCTGTACAACACAGGGAGATTCTGCCTCAAAAAACAAACAAACAAAAACTATATTATCCAAAAATTGTCATCAAAACTGAAATGAAAATGATATAAAATAATATAAAAATTATTTCAACTTTACACATGTGTGTATCTTATGTTTGGTTTTTTGTTTTTTGTTTTTTGTTTTTTTGGTGTGGGAACTGAACTCAGGACCTCATGTTGCCAGGCAGGCACTGTGCCCTGAAATATATCCCTGCCTTCCTGCTGTCTTTTTTTCTGGCCCACTTATATGTATTAGGTACATGCATATCATTGTCTGTGGGTAGTACGATAATGATGTGCTTTATTTACTCTTTAAGCTTTTCTAAATTTTCTAGAATTTCTATAATGATTTTATATTATTCATACACAGAACACACCAAATTACATTCAAAATTTTAAAACACTTTACTTTAAAAAATACAGATTGATGTTATCTTGACAGGATTTTGTGACTACTTATACTGGCTAATCTTTTTCAAAAAAAGATTCTTGTTTAATTATACCTCTTAAGCCCATGTGAACTGAGTCAGGCTATCATGGCCATTCACCAGAATGTGGACCTCGTGACACATGACCTGGGTCCTATGATGAGCAGCGCCAGTGTGTGGAAAGGGCACAGGACTTGGGGTCTTGGCCTCATGACCTAGAACAAAGCCTTTAGTAGTCCTTGGGATCTCAGTTTTCTCCCACAAAACAGCGGCTCTTTCTCTACTGCTTTTACAGAGTTGTCCCAAAGACCAAATGGGATTCCAGGCAGGATGTTTTGTAATGTAGGTTATTATGAAGATCGTCATTTGAAAGTGACTGGTACTGGCCTGATAGTTGATGTATACAGTCTCTCTAAATCACCTTCCTGGTGAGGGAATACACACTCCTGAGCTTGCAAAAGAAAAAGCTCTCCTCGCTATCTCCGTGTAGTCTCCTTTCTTACTGAATTCACAAGTGCACAGCCCTTGAGAAAGAAATTAGGAGTAAGAAAGGCTGCAGATAGTATCTGCATAAACAGCACTGAAGAAGACAGATTTCAAGATACACATAGGTCAAAGCACACTCTTGTGTCTATCTCTGAATTCTAGAGGAAATTCTTGGCTTTTTCGGTCCCTGTGAGGAAGCGGCAGAGCCCTCAGCTGTTCCCATAGGATTGAGGTAGAGAGCAAGTTCTACAGGACCACTCCACAAACACAGGATGTCTTTTAGCAAGTTTGCTGAGCCCAGATCTCTGCCCAGAATGACAAGATCATTGAGATTGTATGCACCCCTCTGTAATAATACTGCTGTGAAGATAGCTGTAACACTCAACCAACAATTATTGCAAACTCTTGCTATGTGAAGTTATGGGGAGCAGGAAATCCAGCATCCCTCCATGTCCCACAGCAGTCAGACTTTGCAAGGAACAGAGGCTACCACAAGAACAGGAGGATATTTTGACTGACCTGAAAAGCTTACTATATACATACACTCTCTCTCAGATATGTTACACAGCTGGTATAGAATTTAACTAGAATGCCTGAGGGTGGCACTTAGGTGTCAATATTTTTGAAACTTCCCGGGTGATCACATCTACAGCCAAAACTGAGAGGCACTGGCTTAGGATCTAACACAGATGTAGGCATCTACCTTCATGCCTGCCTTCAACACACTTCCCTAGGCTTGGCTCCTGCATGTCCATCTCTCTCCTGTGTATTCCCTGCACACACTTCTTACTTAGCATAGACCCAACTCAGTCCTCAGTTAGCTCTTCTGCAGACTGGCTCTATTTTCCTACAGGCCCAAAATGAGTATTATCTTAGCCCAACTCACTGTTTTGAGTCAGGCTACTCTGGCCATAGGATGCTACCTAATAAGCTAGTAACAATGGAAATTTAGTGTAAAGTGCATTCCTCTTTGTTCAGCAAATATTTATTCAGTATCCTATCTGGGACAGGTACTATGCTACAGATAAGCAGTGAACAAGCAGACAGAATTCTGGTAGAAATCCTTTCTTTTACTTCTTTGACATGCATGGGCAGATTATGCCCACTAATGACCATTTCCCACTTTAGCTTTCATATGATTTACCGTGAAGAGAACTAGCAATGAAAGTTATTTCTTCTGGCAATTTAAGAGTGTGCTGATGAAATCTCCAGTCAACTATAGGACAGTCTATAAATCCTTGAGCATGGGAGATACTTCTCTGTATCAGTTTCTACCTTATTGAAGTCTGTCCGTCTATGGTGCTGGTTATGAAGAATCTATGCTAAATGAAGTGAGAATCCAGAGCTATAGAAGCCTTTGGAATAGGTTACCTTGGCATAAGGCTGAGCATCCTGTTGTTTTCCAGAACCATAAAGTGATAAGAAACAATTTACCAAAGTTGTAGCAAAAGTCATAAACCTTTAAATTTGCTTGAGTTACTATAGGTTCTAATATGCCTCCAGTTCTTCAGCATTGTAGTATTGACTTTTTGGAGTCTAGTGAATTGCTTGAGTAAAAAGCCATGACCTTAGAGGGAAAAGGAATTAGAAGAGAACGCAACACCATTCCAGGGATGGTAGTTTAGGAAGCATTGTAAGAGATCATCTCATTGTGCTTGTTTGGTTAATTCTCCCATCCCCATTTCTATGGAAAATATTTGAATATATATAAAAGTAGAGATAATAGTAATATTCACTCTCAGTTACCCATATTTCAGCATCAACAATGATCAATTCTTGCCTAATTCTTCTCTAATGCCCTGTTGTCCTCCTCCTCTGATCACCCTGCAGCAAGCCCAGATGTAAAAAAAATTACTCATAAATGTTAGAAAGTGAGATCTCCTAGTTTTAATCCCCTTAGAAAGCTCAGAAATGAAGTTTCTTAGCAAGTTACAGGCAATTATTTTTAATCCTTAAATGCTAAAAGTAAAAGTAACAAACTTTTAGTAACAGAATTATTATTATATGCTATTTTATTATATAATACACAATTCTCTTATTTGATCCAGCAGTACTTCTTCAAGCCTTTCATTCAGAAAACTGGAAGGTTCCCCCAAAGACTTTAGCAGGGTGTGGGAACAGCTGATGATGTCCTTTTTCATCAGAAATTTAAAAACCAGATCCCTGCGGATTTTGAAATTGTGACCGAATGTGTTCAAGTAAAAGTGTTTCTTTCAACTATTTAGTAACAAACGGTTTAAGATTTTCCTAAACCTCATTGCTTCCCATCTTTATTTAGTCTTACTTTCAAGGTCAGTTGATGTTCATCAAGCTAGTCTCAGGACCTGTCTGAGATAGTACAGCACAACTGGGCATGCAGCTGAATTTTTGTATGTTTCCTAAGATTAAAATCCAAAAGCACCATTGATTAATCCACCAGAACCTTCCAGAGTTTCCCAAGGCAAGCAGAAAAGGTTGTTAGTGTCTTTGTTGTGGAAACATGCAAAAGTTGGTTTGGGTGCAGCTGCTGTCATAATGCTTTGCTTGTATCTCAAAATGTTATCCGAGGCAGGTGGCAGGCATCACGGTGAGGAGTGGGCACAAAGCACCTTAAATGAATGTTTGATAAGAAAGTATTTGGGAGTAAGAAAAACTGCCAATAGTATCTGCATAACCAGCACTGTAGAAGGCAGATTTCCAGATATTTTTCTGTATGCAGTCTACAGTCATTTCTCTGAAAGATAACAGCAACAAAGATGGACAATCTGTCAGTTTAACAATTTTCATTGTGTACTTTTTCTGGGCAGGTTATTCACATCAAACTCCTTTGATGTGATCAGTGATGATGCCTTTATTGGTCTTCCACATCTAGAGTATCTGTAAGTAAAATCACATTTTTTTTTCCACATGATGATTCAGGACGAGTGCTCTCAGGTTCCAGGCAGCTGTCTGACCAAAGTATTATGACCTATTGCAGATTCATAGAAAACAACAACATCAAGTCCATTTCAAGACATACTTTCCGGGGACTAAAGTCTTTAATTCACCTGTAAGTATGAAGGTCGCTACTATGTAAGCTTCCCAACAGACAGTGCGAGTTGGGCACCTGTGGTTAAAGCACCCATTTTACGAACACTCATGAAAATTTAAGAACCCAGATGATTTCTCTTCACACACTCTCGCCTTTTCTCTCTGCCATCTGTCAGCATGTATTCAGGAAATTGATTACTATTGCTATTTTTAGCCTAAACCATCCAAAATTAGAAAAGCAATCTAAAGCAGGGAAATTGTATGACTGAAATAACTTCTTTATAACTTACATCATTACTCACTTCATGGATGATTATGGGTTGGCTATATATTTTATTTGATATTAGCTTTTTTTCTGGATAAGCCTTGATTTTTATATACATTTAAACCTAATATAGCCATAGCAATGTCTACCTGGTACCTGAACAAATTATTTATCAGCAAAATATTTACTTATTCAATGGATGACCAAAGCTACAGTAGTGATTCTTAACAAGGGGCTATTTTGTCTCACAGGGAATGGTTGGCAATATCTAAGGACATGCTTGCTTGTCACAACTTGGGGATGTAAATGGCATCTAGTGGGTGGAGGGCAGAGTTGCTGCTAAGTAATCTACAATGCACAGGACAGTGCCCCACATTAACAGTTGCCCAGCCTAAAATGGCATGGGGGGAGGAGTGAGAAACTGGACAACATGAACAACTTGTTTCTTTTAGATCCTTCCCTCTTCTACACACACACACACACACACACACCACAGATGTTATTTTTTTTCAGGGTTTTTTTTTTGTACCTGGGATTGAACTCATGACTTCGCGCTTAGCAGGCAAGTGCTTGAGCCGCTGAGCTAAGTCCCCAACCCCCCACACAGATGTATTTTTAAGGAAACTAGAAGAGCATGTAAGGAAAAGACACTAGCATCTATTGTGCTTGCCATTATGTTTTACATCAGTTTTCATTTACCCCTCTCAATAATCCTGCCAAGTAGACACAACAATCCCTATGTTACAGATGTGAAAACAGAATCTTGAAATGAATCTATAAATAACGACCTTCTTAGTTATGGAACTATAAAAATACTGACTCAATAGTCAAATTGCCCTGGCTAATCACCCATCTTATGACTACTTCTAAGTGGTGAATATACATCTTGTTACTGTTAGAAAAAGACGCACAGGGTCTGTTAGAGTCATTCAGTCAACCTCCATCTGCGCTGTTAAGAGTACTCATTGCCAGGACCAGGACGCAGCAAATAAAGCAGGCAGAACTGCTCGCCGCTTTCTACTATACTGTATCCTGCTGCCTCCAGAATGAAGCAGAGCAGGCTTCATTCTGCTCTGCTATTTGGTTTGTAGCATGGAGAGAGTTGATGGCCACATTTATTTGATAAAATTATAAATTTCAAGGTTATGTAGAATCCTACCCCTACACACAGCTTTTGCAGTGCTGCCTTCACATGAATGATGTAATACACTGCAAATGTGTAACAGATAAATCTACATTTTTTTTTTTTTTTGGTACTGGGGATTGAACTCATGACCTTGCACTTGCCAGGCAGGCACTTAAGCCACTGAGCTAAATCCCTGGCCCCAACAAATGTGTAACAGAATGGGTGTGGCACAATTTTATCACAGGGCCCAACACATCAAACTTCATTGTTCAGGCAAAGATTAAAAAAAAAAGATAAAATGGAAACAAAGCTTTGTAAAAATAAGAAAATAAGGAGGGAAACAGGAGTTGAAGAGAAGAATGAGGGGAAAAAAGAAATACTAAAATATATCATATACAGGTACAAATTCCCTATGGTGAATGTGATCATTATGCATATCTAACTTGAACCAAGAAACTTAATTATAAAAAATTTAAACATTAAAGACGTAAATATATGGTTGGAGAAATGGAAATTCATGATCTCAGTTTGAAATCCGCTTGACTCACATAAATACCATTCAACATAACTCTGCCGAGAGCTCAGAATTACAAGGAGCTGCAAAAATGGTACAAGGCCCAGTGTCCTCTCCAGATCTCTGGAATGAGACTGCCATGTCCACCCTCCTCAGGTGCCTCTCCACTCCAGCTTAGTGGCTTAGAACTTCCCTGCACAGATGGGAGAAAATATCTTCTTATCTCACTGCAAGGGAGAAGGGCTGGGGGAGAGGGAGGAGAGGAAGAAAGAAAAAACTGTGTAACACCGCAGGAAAGAACACACACCTTTCTTAACTAGAGCACAATCATCAAATGCAATGAAATTTAAATTTGGGTGAAAAATAAAAGCCTTCTTTAGGGGTACAGAGTCTACAAGAAAAGAAAAATGGTTCGGCATGTGCTTACTATTTAGAAACTTCCAAGCTCAAGGAAAAACAAAGAGGCATGAAGAAAGGCACAAACACACACACACACACACACACACACACACACACAAAAGGAAATCCTTCCTATCTAAGCCAGTGCTAGAGGTGGAGAGGAATTATGGTGGGGAAATGTTGACTGCATAAATACGACCCTTGTGTCTCCTGCATTTCGGTCTAACACTCATTAGGTTGACTCATGAGGGACTATTTTGATATACGACAATGTTAGTGCCATACGGTTTGCTCTAAATCATCTCCAGGATGTGACTTATACTTTACAAAGAATAGGATCCATAGAGATGGTAAGATCTAGGCCCACCCTAGAGGTTTTCATTCGAGCTCAGTGGTGGCAAACCTAAGGCACATTTGCAGTGTTTCTTTTCTTTTAAGACAAAAGATGTTAATGTATGAGTTGTTTTTACTAAACTAAAACCTCATATTCAGATTTAATTGCAGTGTTGGTATTTTGCAATAAATAAGTGAGTTTTGGGTCATTCATCTCTAAAAGGTTCGCTCTCATTGTTCTAGCAGAAGGACTTAAATACTTTCTCAAATACGTTCTCACTGAGTGCCTTTGTCTCCACATTTTATTCTCCTCTTTAATTGGGCTGTTTTTCGAGGTGGATTCCCTTCCTTCCTTTGTTCCTTTGAAGGAAAGTAGGCAGCATTTGATATACAAATGTCCCTTTGCCTGCTCAGTACATCAAGTTCAGTTTTTACCATTTAGTGCTTACAAATAAATGAAGCACTTGTTTAAGCTATTGGTTTCCTCTTTAAGATTTTTGGCTTCAAAGCTACTTTTCTCCACCTCTGACCAATTCTTTCCAATAGAAAGGCAAATACTTAAGCAGCATGGCTTTTAACATCTCACCCTCCAACCTGCACATACTGGTCTGAGTTTGCAAGGCTATTTCATATTCTTGACCTCATTATAGTCTCCTAGCAACCTTGTGGAAGAGAAGAGCAGTAGCATCACTTGGCGATAAATGAGAACATTGAGGTTTACTGAGTTTAGCCAGTTAGCCAGCAGTCACCAGAGTTTCCCAAGGTTTTCTCTTTCCTACTAATGTCTCCACTGTGTCTGTCAGAATAAGACTGGAAAGTTCTTATTGAGCGGACTAGATCCTTCCATGGGGTATGACTTTAACAAATTTGACTCGAGAAGAAAGTGGTCCTATAAATAGGAGCCTCACTGCTGTTCTTGGTCTCCAAATGCAGATAATTGTTATCAGATGCACATTGCTAACTTGTTCCCACTTTGACCTAATATTAAAGCTACTCTGAGAAGCTAATCTGAACATTTATATAAGCTTGGTCCATTCCTAAAGAAACAATGCAATGTCTCATTTTCTAGTAGACCTATTTCAATAGACTTATTTTCTAAAGAGACATTTATGGACAACTGAAAGTTACTGTATATCAGTGATGCCAAACCTTTTAGAGACCGAGTATCCAAACTGAAACCGAAAACTCACATATTTATCTCAACATGCCAACACTGCAAATAAAACCTGAATGCTTGGTGCTGGACAATCCTGGGGCAACTGGCTTGTGTGCCAAAAGAGAGAGCTTTGAATACCCACTGCAGCACATAGGCCATAGATTCAACACCAATGATAGATGATAGAGATAGAAATAGAGATAGAGACAGAGAAAGAGACAGAGATATGATAAAATCCTCTTCCTTGCAATTTAGCTCTCAGAAAAAGGAGCATGAGTTCCTTATAGTTAGGTCCCTACAAAACCTGTCAATTTCTGGGACTAAATCTCAATTACTTTTTTCCGAATTACTGTCCTAATATTATGCATCCATATTAGTTAGATTTTTGTTACTATAATAAAATACCTGAATCATCCTAACTTTATAAGGAAAAGAGGTTTATTTACTACACTGCTTTAGAAATTTCAAGAGCACAACACTAGCATTGGCTTAGTTCTGGTGATGGCCTCTGGCTGGCACAGTGCTGAGGTGGCATCTAGCACCATGTGGGAAGGTCTGGGAGCATGCATATCTATGCCTGTGTCTTGTCTCTATCTCTCCTCTTACAAAGCTACCAGGATTCAAACACTAATGACTTCTCAATCTAGTCATCTTCTAAAGGCCCCACTGCCAAACATCATTGGCAGATTAAGATTTCACCCTCTATTACCTCTAACATATGATGCTTGGAATTAAATTTCTTCATGAATTCAAGGGGACAGACCATGTTAGTGTTTAATTTTAATCTCTGAGCAGTTTGTATACTTCAGCAAGATCTGAATTTTTCTGATGAGCATATATTAATTTTTGTAGTCATAAAAATTAATTATAATTAATTTATAGACAATGATAACAAAATCTCTAAACATTATTATTGATTTCTGTTAATACTAACTGAGCCTTTTTTCCTTTGGGTGCCATGTAAGTATAGTTATGGCCTGGAGGAGCCAGAGATATTTGAATGAGTGTATGAGATATTTAGGGGAAACTGTCATCAATCTATACACATTGTGAAGGAGCTGGAGGCTGCTCACTCTTGTAGGAGTACAAAGAATGTATATAGGCCGGGGGTTTAGCTCAGCGGCCTAAGTGCCTGGTTGGCAAATGGGAGGTTGTGAGTTCAATCCTTGGCAAAGAAAGAAAGAAAGAAAGAAAGAGAAAGAAAGAAAGAAGAAAGAAAGAAAGAAAGAAAGAAAGAAAGAAAGAAAGAAAGAAAGAAAGAAAGAAAAGAAAGAGAAAGAAAGAAGAAAGAAAGAAAGAAAGAAAGAAAGAAAGAAAGAAAGAAAGAAAGAAAGAAAACTGCTGTTCAAAAACAATGTTAATTTCTTGGGGCTGGGGATTTAGCTCAGCAGCGTAAGTGCCTGCCTACAAGCGCACGGTCATGAGTTTGATCCCCAGTACTGATTAAAAAAAAAAAAAGAATGTATGTCACAATCCCCAAACTCAGGCTGCTCTGTGGCCCCAATCAGTCAGGCGAAACGTCTTCCTTCTAGCCTCCACACTGACATGTGTGTAAAGAGGTAACATGATGTAGTAGCTGAGGGGAGATCTCTGCTCCTAGATGTCTAGGTTCAAAGCCTAGGGGACCTTGATCAAGTCCTTTACCTATTGTGCCCGAGATTGCTCATGTGTAAATGGGGTGACAACCTGTGAAAATGAGAGTCAGGGATAGCAAGGTACTCAGGAGTACCCACCTCCTAAGATAAGTTACTATCTGCACAGTGCTTAGAACAGAGCCTGGTACGCAGCAAACACTCTTATGGAGGAAGAAACCAGAACTCATTACCTAACCTCCACGACTTCTGGGTCAGACTCCTAATGCTGCCATGTACTCATCCCCTCCAAATATTCTATATGAGATAAAAATAACTGCACTTCAGTGCAGGTTCAGTGAGACACAAACACAAGCTGAGAATCTGCATTGCAGGGGCGCTGGGAGCACCCAGATGGCTGTGGGTGTTGCTTTCTTAGCAGCATAGCCCCGTGGCACTGAAACAAACATGCTGGCTGAGCCAGTCTGGTCTGTCTTAGAGAAAAGACCTTCCAGTAGGTTCCACACCCATAATCAGAGGTTCCCTTGGGTAAACCATCAGAACACCAAAGTGGAGGGAATGTCGGCAAAGTATGGCAGTCTGCCCTTGAGGGTGCTCACTCCTACTCAACTGGTTTCAGTTGAACAATACCCTGGGTGTTTTAAAGGATAGTTCTCAAGTAGACTCTGAATTGAAGTCACACTTTCAAGAGCCACTCTGTCACCCTGGAATAATCACCACAGTGAGGCTGAGGGAAGGGAGGTCATGCTGTGAGAGCAACCTACATGAGGTGGTGGCTGGCAAGGGTAATTCATCAGCCTTCGCACTCTCCCCTACTCAGTGTTTTGGTACAGGAGCTTGAGAGAAGCAGCCACTGCTCTTTTCTCTGTCTGAATCACTCCTCTTCCTCTCATCCGCTGTCGACTGCCTCTTTCATTCACTTGTTTAAAAGGATCTACTGAGGCTAACTGAGCCAGTCACAGTGCTAGGGCTTGAGAATCCTGTGGAAAGAGGAACATCTAAGCCATACTCACAGCAGAATCACCCTCCAAAAAATTAGCAGTGGTAAAATGTTTTCTTGAACCTCTCACTGCCTTTGGTCATCTCATGTTAATTATCAAATCAATGAAACTTAGATTTTCAGATGTCATAGCAGAAATCCAGAAAGGTACTAATAAAGTAAGTGATGTAGGGAACTATAGTTACAACTAGTTTTACAAAGGATATATCACATATTTCAAATAGAATATCTATTAAGAAAAGAGAATAATAATATTAAGTCATTGCTCTGTGAGGCTGCAAGTGAGATGGCAGGAAGGGTAAAATTAACAACACTTACTCCAATTATTTTGCTTTTTATTTGTAAAACTTAAGGGAAAAGTAAAACCTGAAATGTCAATGAACCCTAACAATCAACCCCCCAAATAATGCTAATCTTAATCCAAATAGTATTGTCTCAGTATCTCTAGATGTTGGATCAACTAAAGGTTACCAGACTTCATTTTCTTTACCTTTTATGTGTAACAACCAAGTGCTGTGTAGCCTTAGCAGAGCCTGTTCCTTCCTCATGGCCCTGGCCTGGTGCCCTTAGCATCGTTCTGCTCTGGAGAATCTCCCTGAAAGCCTCAAAGCCCATGGAGGTTTCTGAGGTTCCAGTCCATCCTCACCACTGGCTTTACCCACACGGAGAATCCCGTATCATAGGCTCCAAGCCAAGTCTCACTCCTCCAAGAATGAAAGCCTGAAATCATGTGGGAATTTTGGAGGAAACAGGTAGCTCCATTCTGCAGAAGGTCTCATGGAAAATGCTCACTTGACCTGACCACTCAGACATCTGAGTTCTGGTCATGACTCCCACACTTCCTGTGTGGCTTTAGAGCTGATGAATGCAAACAAGTGATTGACTTAGAATGGCGAATCCTCACTGGACAGCACCCTGCATTTACTGAGCAACAGGGCCTTCTTGAAAAATTATTTCATTCTTTGTTTCTTCCAATAATAAAATAACAATATATGCTCACTAATTTAAAAAACCTTACAAGCCAGACACTTCCAGAGCAAAATGAATGATTCCAGTAAACTCATTTCAAGACGGAACCTTAACCATTTGTTTTTATATCGCTTTGTAGAGCTTTCATTAGGTCCCTGTAGACATGTCTTTTCTCCTTCAGGGAATTACATTCCACACACTAATCTCCACGTTTCAGCTCACTTGAGCATGATTTCATATTAAATCATAAAGAACTACTCCTTGTTTTAAAAAGTGACAAAATATTTCACATTAAGTATAAATTGTCATTTATTTACACAACCCCTCATTAATGCACATTAAGTGTGGTTGTTTGTTTGTTTGTTTTGGGGGGTTGGTACCCGAGATTGAACTCATGACCTTGCACTTGTCAGGCAGGCACTTGTGCTGCTGAGCTAAATTCTCAGCCGTCATGAAGACTGATTTCAGTCCTGTGCTGATATTGACAATGCTGAATCAAATAACTTTCCCAACTTATAAGTTGGGCTGCAAATATTTCCAGTTTCTCTTCGTTCACTTGTGACTTGGTAAACTCTCTTCACTGGCCACAGCTAGGAAACAGCTCATTCTCTATAGGCCCATATCATACATTTCCTATTACCTTGCAGGTTCCACTGAGCCCCTTCCATATCTGACGCATCTTTAGCCTCTGCCACCAGCCTGAACTAGAAAGTAGTTTTATATGAGAACCCTGGTACACTTTTTGCAGAATAATTTCCAGGCATTGTCAGTGTTGCTTCCCTAAATTATTCTCTGTCCAACACCCTCTGCTTGCTTTCTGTTCATTCACATGGGACCTGCTGTCACTGGATTCTTCAGAGACTTAGGGAAGTTATGTGAACTTTACTTCCTGGGCCTTTGGCATCTAGAAGCCTTCGTCTCATTTCTGGGTCTTACTTCCCTACTTCCTCTTCTTTTATAAATTTAGGCATCCCATCATGCATCATAAAGTGAAACAAAACAGAATAAAACCATTCCAACTGATGAATGAAAACATTGAAAGGCTTCAAAGCAATGAATTGGGAAATCATGATTACCAAAAAATCTTATATACTCTTACCAACTCTCATACTAGGGAGACTCTATGGTATGAACAGCTGTTTTGAAGAAAACAAAACATTATGGCAGCCATTGCTGATTTAATATCGTCTTGCTTAGAAGTCCTACCATGCTTCTACTCTGCTATTACCATCAGTTTTATCATGTTGTGTCTTATTGGGATTTTAATATATGTGATAGTATAAACAAACTTTTTATTGAAAATGAGATATTATAATAGTCATTGATCATTCTCTGTTATTCGGTTCTTTCATTCTTTTGAATGGCTTTATACTATTTTGTTATGTTTGATATTATTGTATTTGAGACTATGCTCAACTATAGCAGAGAAAGATATTTTGATAACTACTGTTAATGTCCAGTTGTCTTATTATAAAGTGCTGTGTTGCTTATGTTGTTCTGTTCTGATCTGCTTTGCTGTGCCCTCTTCTGTTTTATTCTCTTTAAAATAAAAAAAATTAAAAAATAAATCTAGG